>JBAWJQ010003099.1:0-95454 GCA_037783105.1 Bactrocera zonata | reverse complement strand
ACTTCAGTAAGAAGATGATATATATACTGTGAGCGTGAAAAATAAATAAACAGCAGTGCATCAATATTAAAGTGCTTATAACAACGCAGTCTTTAATGCAACAGTAAAAAGTTGTATTGCAGAATTCAAGGCTTATATTATAAGAGTTTAACTTAGTAAAAATAATAAACAAAAATTTAAAACAGCCAAAAATAATTCACTTAAAGTAAAAAGACTCTCGTTTTTTCGCGTCAAAAAAAAAGTAAACAGAGTTCAAAAATGTTAAAATATATGTACATAAACTAAATTGATATACAGTCTAGTATTTTGTTTGCTTTCCTTTGGACTTCAGGACCTCAGTTAATGTTCTAGGCATAGATTCTGCAACATTTGTTGCAATTTCTGGGAAGATTTTGCTCCATTCTTAAATAAAAACCTTATTTAGGTTGTTCTTACTTGAAATGTCCTTCTGCCTGATTTTTCGATTAAGGCGCTTCCACAGATGTTCGATAGGATTATTGTCTGACGTTTGTGGAGGGTTAGCCAGAGTCTTGGAGTTCGATGTAACAACCATTCCCTACCAATTTTGGACTAGTGTATAGGATTGTTGTCCTGTTGAAAGATCCAGTTTCCGGATAGTCCTAATTTTTCAATGCTTTGAGCAACGTTATTTTTTAAAATGTTGAAATAATCCAAATTGTTAATCGTGGACTCAATAAAAACCAAATTCTCAACACCAGATGCTGTCATACAGCCCCAGACCATAACCGATCCTCCACCGTGCTTTACGGTAAACACTTATCATTAAAGGCTTTATTTTTGGATCGCCAAATTTTGGGAGGCTTTTTTGATTCAAATATTTCGAATTTGCTTTCATCCGTACAAAAAATGTTTTCCGAGAAGTCTTCAGCCTGATTTGTATACTTTTTTGCAAGTTCCAAGTATAGCGCATTTGGCGTAGTACGCGTCCATGCAAACCACTTTTGTGCAATGTTCTCCTGATTGTACTGGCACTTACTGGTTTACCCGATATCTCCGCTAAATCTTTTGATATTTAAACAGCTTTTGAAGTTGGATTTGTTTTTACTTCCCGTACTATTTATCGCGCTTCAGTGTCAGTAAGGCGCTTTGGTCGGCCCAGTCGTGACAAATTTTCAACAGTCTGATGTTTACCATGTTTATCAATAATTTTTTTTATTATGCAATAGTGTCTTCCAACTATTTCTCTGATTTCGCGCAAAGATTTACCTTTTTATGCAAATCTAATATGATTTTTTAACCGTTTCAGTGGTTGTTCGCTTACCCATTACAAATTTTGAATTTTAGAGACTTAACCTCAAAAAAAAAAAAAAAAAAACAATGATGACATAACAAAAGCGTTTTGCTACACTTACTCTCTTGAATAGAAACGGTTTCCAACGGATTGTTGGCGCTTCTCCGAAATAAGTATTAAAAACAAACAACGGTTGTTGCCACTGTTTACTTTTTTTGACGCGAAAAACGACAGTATTTTTAGTTTAAGTGAATTATTTTTGGCTGTGTTTAGTTTTTGTTTATTATTAATATTAAGATGAATTCTTATAATACTTATAAGCCTTGAACTTTATAATAATACTTTTTATTATTTTTTCAAAAACTACCATGCAATAAACACTTTAATATTGACAGAATTGCTGTTTACTTATTTTTGACGATCACAGTAGGTATATTATGACTTAAATATGTGAAGTTAAAGATTTGAAGCAAGCAACGCGAATGGGTCTGGGTCTGGCAGTGAACGAGGGACAGACGAAATATCTCCTGTCATCAAACAAACAGTCGTCGCACTCGCGACTTTGCTCCCACTTCACTGTTGACAGTCATAACTTTGAAGTTGTAGATAATTTCGTCTATCTTGGAACCAGCGTAAACACCACCAACAATGTCAGCCTGGAAATCCAATGCAGGATTACTCTTGCCAACAGGTGCTACTTTGGACTGAGTAGGCAATTGAAAAGTAAAGTCCTCTTTCGACGAACAAAACCAAACTCTATAAGTCGCTCATAATTCCCGTCATTTTATACGGTCAGAGGCTTAGACGATGACAACAACCGATGAGTCGACCTTAAGAGTTTTCCAGAGAAAGGTTCTGCGAAAGATTTATGGTCCTTTGCGCATTGGTCACGGCGAATATCGCATTCGATGGAATGATGAGCTGTACGAGATATACGACGACGTTGACATAGTTCAGCGAATTTAAAGACTGCGGCTACGCTGGCAAGGTCATGTTGTCCGGATGGATGAAAACACTCCAGCTCTGAAAGTATTCGACGCAGTACCCGACGCGGGAAGAGGAAGACCTCCACTCCGTTGGAAGGACCAAGTGGAGAAGGACCTGGCTTCGCTTGGAATATCCAATTGGCGCCACGTAGCGAAGAGAAGAAACGACTGGCGCGCTGTTGTTGACTCGGCTATAATCGCGTAAGCGGTGTCTACGCCAGTAAAGAAGAAGAAGAAGAAGAAGAAAATCAATTTCATATTTAAATGTAAGATTGTGGAATTCTTCCAAATGCACTGCCGTTATGGCTTTATGTCAACTTAAGTAAGATTTAGAAGTTAATTTACTTAAATATGTGAAGCTAATGATTTGAAGCAACTCAATATCTATTGTTAAATGTGTATATACAAGAAACTCGAATTTATACCTAAATATAAGATTACGGAATTCTTCTAAACGCACTTCCGTTATTGCTTGATGTCTACTTCAGTAAGATGAAGAAGGTTATTTAACTTAAATATGTGAAGTTAATGATTTGAAGCAACCTAGTATCCATTGTTAAATGTGTATTTAGAAAGGATGTTGAACGTTTACTTCTTTCAAGTGTCTTTATTCAACTGACTCTTTACAGAAATTCTTATTAGCTAAAAGCTTTACTATTTTACAGTAGTATTAATGAGTGTAGGAGAGAGTAGATGTAATAATGTATGTTCAGGAATGTGTTGTATGTATGTTTAGTGTGGGGGCGAACGTGTGGGTGTAGAGTGGGAGAAAGTATGTAAAGTGTGAGTGGGAGTATTTTAAATAAGAGTAAGCATAAGTAACTAAATGTAAGAGTAAGACTAAGTTGTAATCAAGAGTACGATTAGAATAAGTATAGGTAAAGTATATAGGGCTAAGTTATTTGTGTCCTCGCAAATATTTAGCTTGCAAGGTATTTAATTTTATTACAGTTTTTGAAAATTTTTAAATTTAAATTAAATGAAATTACAATAAAATTAGTTAACATTTTCATTGCTAAAATTATATTTTCGTTTAAATGGACTTTTGTAATATTTTATTTTTCTATTATTCGAAGAATCCACAACATAATTACCTTTCCTATAATACTTTTCAAGTTTCTTATATTTAGGTTCAGTTTTCGCAATTTGCCTATTAAATACAATGTTTTCTATTTGATTTGGTTCAGCCTTTCTAGTTTTATTCAATTTATTTACTCCTTGAATTTTTTGTTGTTCAAACTCTTTACATAATTCATTTATCTCTTCTTTGTCAAAGTTTTTTATTATAAAATCAATTGGTCGCTTTTTTGTGGTAGAATGAATTGTTCTATTATATGCGTTAAAAATTTCAAAAAGTTTGTCGTCTAAATCTTTCGTTTTATGGCTAGTGTCTGCTTCTAATACCATTAGATGCTCATTAAGTGTACCGTGTAATCTTTCAATGTCAGAATTACCTGTCTTTAGGTACGACGTAGTTACGTGAGACTCAATATTTTGTTCCCTTAAAAATAACTTAACAGCGCTGATCATTTAGCTTGATGCAAAGATCGTTATCGAAGATAAGTTTATTCATTTTCCCTAAAAATAAAATACGTTCTTTTAAAGCTGCTATTATTGCAATCCATTTTCTATCATTTAATTTATGAAGTGTTGCATACTTTGAGAATTTATCTATGGTGGTGAGATACATTTTATTCCTACAAGGATACCAAATGTCTATATGGACTATGTCATTAAGGTGTGTAGGGGTTTCTGTAATTTGGTAAAGAAGTTTTAGGGGATTCCTGTCGTGCTTAGCTATAGTGCAAATTGAACAATTATTAATATAAAGTGTTATTGTTTTGTAAAGCTTCGGGTAAAAGTATTTATTCTTCAACTCTAAAAATACTTCTTGTATGCCTCGGTGATTATTGCGAAGATGTTCATTTTCAATGATAGTCAATATATCGTTTTTGTCAGTAATTTCAATTAGCTTTATATTTGATCGATACAATGTCAAAGATCTGTTACCGAAATTACGAAAAAAACGCTTTGAAACGCGATAAAAAGATCATAATTTTCGCAATAGGTACACATGATGCCTTTGTCTATTAATCTACTTTGCATAGTATTGCAAAGATCAGATTCGGAGTAATTTCTACGTGATTTTGAAACTTTTTGTTCACAAATTTTTACTACACACTTTTATTTCTCTCCATAACTTAAGTATATTTGATTTTTGTAATAATTGATTGCTTTTTCTGTTATAAATATATAATCCAAGTTATCTTCAAATGCGCTATGTATTGTTACAGCTGTTGACAAAATGTCAACTCGTTCATCACTTTCTCTATTAACTTGGTTTTCTTCACGTAATTGGCTATTAAAAATATTCACATTTCCTAAATGTTTAACTTTATCTTTTACACAGTATCTACTTAGAACATCAGCGACTGTGTTATCTTTGCCTTTAATATGCGATATATCAAAGTCGTACTTATTAAGTAGAATTTTCCACCTTTGTAGTTTCATATTTGGTTCTCTAAAATTATGTAGCCAAACTAATGGTCGGTGGTCAGTCTGAATTAGAAATTTGCGACCGTACAGATATGTGCGAAAATGTTTCACTGACCAGACAACAGCAAGTGCTTCTTTTTCTATGGTTGAGTAGCGAATTTCATGGTCAGACAACGTTAGAGATGCGTAGCAAATCGGGTGGCTTTGTTGGCTTAAAACTAACCCATTTGCGAATTGTGAAACATCAGTTGTAAGGATGAACTTTTTATTAAAATCTGGCGCTTGTAACACTGGATCACTAGTAATAAGCTTTTTTAACGTTTCAAATGAATTTAGGAATTCTTGGCTTCTATAATCCAATCCAGCATTTTGCTTTAAAAGACGAACCATGGGGAATGCAACTTTGGCATAGTCTCGCATAAATTTGCGGTAATAACCGGTGATTCCTAAAAATCTTTTGATTTCCTTTATGTTTGAAGGTGGTTGCATTCTGTTTATTGCTTAAAATTTTGAGGGATCAGGTTTAATACCTTCACCTGTTACAAGGTGTCCTAAAAATTTTGTGGTCAATGCAGCAAAATGACATTTATCTATTTGTATCTTTAAATTTGTATCTCGTAAAGTGCTAAATATTGTTTTAATGGACTCTATGTGTTCCTGAAAGCTTGTGGAAAATATCAAAATATCATCTAGGTATACAACGCAAATTTTATTTATATAATCTCTTAATACATAATTTATTAATCGTTGAAATGTTGCAGGGGCTGTTTTAAGGCTAAATGGCATACGATTAAATTCGTAATGGCCACTTGCAGTTGAAAAAGCTGTCTTAGCCCAATCGTCGGTGTGCACCTCAATCTGGTGGAATCCCTTAACAAGAGCAATTGTGCTGAAATAACAGCATTTTCCCAACTTATCAAATAAATCTTCTATATTTGGAAGTGGGAACTTGTCGTTTATTGTTTGTTCATTTAGTTTTCTGTAGTCAATTACAATTCGCCATTTTTGCTTACCACTGTTATCTGGGTTTTTTGGGCACGACTCATAATGGGAAATTGTAAGGACTACAACTCGGAGATATAACATTTTGCGCTAGCATTTCCTGTATTTGCCTGTCCACTTCTGCCCGATGTATGACAGGGTACCTATACAGTTTACTATATATAGGAGTGTCAGTTTTTGTATTTATTCGATGACGAATTTCACTACTGAAAGGTAAGTTTTCCCCATCTTTATAAAAAATATCTTTAAACTTATTCACAACAGTCATTAAAACTTCTTGATCTTTATAATTTAAATGATTAGGAAACATACTAAGTGACGAATGTTCTACTATTTCTTTTTCTTCATTAATAAATATTTCCAAATGTTTATTTTTTGATAATCATCTACTATTAATTCTTCTTCTTCGCAAAAATAAATTGGTAATGTTGCTTGTTTTGTTATTAAAACTATATTCTCATAGTCGATTTTACAACTCAAATTAAGCAATATATTGTTTAATTAACATTAAAATTTGGTTTATGAAATTCCTTAAACAATGGAAAGCTATACTGTACGTCTGTAGTAACAGTTCGATTTATAACTTTTAAAGTAAAAGAACGTGATTTTATTCTCCATTTGGGATTAAAAATATTTGGGTTTATGATACTAAATTCTGCACCTGTATCTATTATGAACTTAAGTTTTCTCACGTTTGTTTCAACTGTTATATAGGGTAACTTCCTTGGCCCTCTAATTGAAAATTTTGTTCGTTTTCATTAACTCCTATTTCCATAGGCTCTACAACTGTTTCACTGCGAAAACGATTATTACTTCTGTTATTTAATAGTCTTTCATTATTGTTATTATTATTCTGAATAAAAAAACTACTCGAGCAGCGATTAGTTCTGTATGTTTGGTTGTTGTAGTTGCTATTAAAACTGGGTTGAGTAGAAGAGTTTAGTGTTGCACTGTTTCAGTTATTTTGTCGCTGATTGTTATTAATGTTACTGTTGTTGTTCTGTTGTCTATGCTGTTGACTAAATGTATCGTTTGCTCCATTGCTGTAATTAAATAGCTGACTATTCTGTTGATTAACATAATTGCTCATATTAGCTTCTCTGTTATAATTATTATGTTGCCTATGAGAAGAAAAATTCAGTTTTTGGATTCCTGACTACAATAATGCTTTGACAGGATCGGGTAAACCATATTTAAATGAGTTTAAAGCAATACTGGCATTGATTTTTGTATACTAGAAGAGCTATTGCCATAAAAAGTTGATGCGTTATTTAACCTACATAATAAAGTATTAAGGGAATTATAAAAAGTTTCAATTGTAGAAGTACATCTACAAATTCTAATTTTGTCAATGAGTTCATCAACTGAATTCTTTTCGCCATGATTATCTATAAGGACTTTTCTTATTTCTGGCCGTGTAAGTGAACTTCCAATAATTAAAATGGATCTTCTAGCACTTCCAATAAATTTATCTTTAATCTGGCTAACTAACAGAAATCTATATTATCAGTAAAACTGTCTAACATTGGACACATGTAATATATACGTTGTACAAAATTTAATAGTGCATCCCTGTTTCCGTCATATGGAGGAATGCTATTTATGTTGGTGGAAATGAGCTTAAATTTTACGTTAATGTTTAAACTATCCATATTTGCTAAACTAAATTAAATAAAATGCCAAATAAATGGATAAATTTTACTTTTTAAAACTACGAGCTTTAACGGGTATGTACACAAAGGTGTGTTTGTATTGCTCTTAATGCAAATTATATACATACGTATCCATATACACCTATGTATATTTATGAACATAAGTGTGACCAACTTTCTCTTGACTTCCAATTGCTTTTCTTTCCAAGATTTGCCTTTGACCTTGAGTTCTTGATGAGAGGGAAAAAAAATTTACTGTTCTCTTGTGCTACTATACATCTCCATGCAAGCGTTGTACTGCTCTGATTTGTTTTTGCAGTTTCCTTTTTTCTTACTGCCTTCGTTGTCGTGTAATAACTTCAATACCTCCCTTGTTGATCCTGCTTTTTATTCGTTGTTTTTTATTGGTTAATTTTGATTTGGTTACTTTTCTTTCTGTTCTGCTGTAAGCTCTCTTTGAGTGCCAGAAATTATTCAAATACTCGTAGAATGATTTCTCTCTAAAACGGATTATTTACTGTTTCTTGAAACTGCTTCTTGATTACAGTTTTTTCCTTTCTTACAATTATATCGAAAAATTTTTTTTTTAAATTCTTTTGGATTTCAATATAACAAAAGTTCTTATGGGAACATTTTGTCGTTTTTATTACTTTTTATTTTTTTAAAAGTTATTTATTTTTCTTAAATTTTCTTTCCGAAAATATGTTCTTCAGCTTTCCTCTTTTCAAGTCACGTTAATTACAACAAGTTTTATTTTAAAACAAGTATTCTTTTCGAACGTTTTGTCTTTTGTGTAATTAACTTTTTATTTAATTTTTTTTTTTAACTTTCTTTCCGAAAATAAGCTTTAAGCTTTTCTCTTTTCGAGTCACGTTAATTACAATAAATTTGATTTTAAAACACGTGTTCTTTTCGAACGTTATATCTTTATGTAATTAACTTTTTATTTTAAATTTTTTTCTAAAACTTTTTACTTTAAATTTGCAGTTCGTGTGAGGTTCTCAATTGACTACGCAAGAAACGATGTTGAAAGTTTACTTCTTTCAAGTGTCTTTATTCAACTGACTCTTTACAAAAATTCTTATTAGCTAAAAGCTTAACTATTTTACAGTAATATTAATGAGTGTAGGAGAGTAGAGGTAATAATGTATGTTCGGGAATATGTTGTATGTATGTTTAGTGTGGGGGCGAACACGTGGGTGTAGAGTGGGAGAAAGTATGTAAAGTGTGAGTGGGAGTAGTTTAAAAAAGAGTAAGCATAGGTAACTAAATATAAAAGTAAGACTAAGTTAGAATCAAGAGTACGATTAGAATAAGTAAAGGTAAAGTATATAGGGCTATTATGTAACTATATACAAGAAAATCGACTTTATACCTAAATATAAGATTGTGGATTTTTTCCAAATGCACTTTCGTTATGGCTTGATGTCTACTTCGGTAAGATGAAAAAGGTTAATTTACTAAAATATGTGAAGTTAATGATTTGAAGCAAACCAACGTCGATTGCTAAATGTGTATATACAAGAATATCGACTTTATACCTAAATATAAGATTACGGTATTCTTCCAAATGCACTTCCGTTATGGCTTAATGTCTACTTCGGTAAGATGAAGAAGGTTAATTTACTTAAATATGTGAAGTTAATGATTTGAAGCAACCCAATATCGATTTGTTAATGTGTATATACAAGAAAATCGACTTTATACCTAAATATAAGATTGTGAAATTCTTCCAAATGCATTGCCGTTATGTCTTTACGTCAACTTCAATAAGATAAAGAGGGTTACTTATATATCTTAAATTTTGTTAAATCAATGATTTGAAGCACACAATATCGTTTGCTAAATGTGTATATACAAGAAAATCGGCTTTATACCTAAATATAAGATTATGGAATTCTTCCAAATGCACTGCCGTTATGGCTTTATATCAACTTCAGTAAGAAGATGATATATATACTGTGAGCGTGAAAAATAAATAAACAGCAGTGCATCAATATTAAAGTGCTTATAACAACGCAGTCTTTAATGCAACAGTAAAAAGTTGTATTGCAGAATTCAAGGCTTATATTATAAGAGTTTAACTTGGTAAAAATAATAAACAAAAATTTAAAACAGCCAAAAATAATTCACTTAAAGTAAAAAGACTCTCGTTTTTTCGCGTCAAAAAAAAAGTAAACAGAGTTAAAAAATGTTAAAATATATGTACATAAACTAAATTGATATACAGTCTAGTATTTTGTTTGCTTTCCTTTGGACTTCAGGACCTCAGTTAATGTTCTAGGCATAGATTCTGCAACATTTGTTGCAATTTCTGGGAAGATTTTGCTCCATTCTTAAATAAAAACCTTATTTAGGTTGTTCTTACTTGAAATGTCCTTCTGCCTGATTTTTCGATTAAGGCGCTTCCACAGATGTTCGATAGGATTATTGTCTGACGTTTGTGGAGGGTTAGCCAGAGTCTTGGAGTTCGATGTAACAACCATTCCCTACCAATTTTGGACTAGTGTATAGGATTGTTGTCCTGTTGAAAGATCCAGTTTCCGGATAGTCCTAATTTTTCAATGCTTTGAGCAACGTTATTTTTTAAAATGTTGAAATAATCCAAATTGTTAATCGTGGACTCAATAAAAACCAAATTCTCAACACCAGATGCTGTCATACAGCCCCAGACCATAACCGATCCTCCACCGTGCTTTACGGTAAACACTTATCATGAAAGGCTTTATTTTTGGATCGCCAAATTTTGGGAGGCTTTTTTGATTCAAATATTTCGAATTTGCTTTCATCCGTACAAAAAATGTTTTCCGAGAAGTCTTCAGCCTGATTTGTATACTTTTTTGCAAGTTCCAAGTATAGCGCATTTGGCGTAGTACGCGTCCATGCAAACCACTTTTGTGCAATGTTCTCCTGATTGTACTGGCACTTACTGGTTTACCCGATATCTCCGCTAAATCATTTGATATTTAAACAGCTTTTGAAGTTGGATTTGTTTTTACTTCCCGTACTATTTATCGCGCTTCAGTGTCAGTAAGGCGCTTTGGTCGGCCCAGTCGTGACAAATTTTCAACAGTCTGATGTTTACCATGTTTATCAATAATTTTTTTTTATTATGCAATAGTGTCTTCCAACTATTTCTCTGATTTCGCGCAAAGATTTACCTTTTTATGCAAATCTAATATGATTTTTTAACCATTTCAGTGGTTGTTCGCTTACCCATTACAAATTTTGAATTTTAGAGACTTAACCTCAAAAAAAAAAAAAAACAATGATGACATAACAAAAATGTTTTGCTACACTCACTCTCTTGAATAGAAACGGTTTCCAACGGATTGTTGGCGCTTCTCCGAAATAAGTATTAAAAACAAACAACGGTTGTTGCCACTGTTTACTTTTTTTGACGCGAAGAAACGACAGTATTTTTAGTTTAAGTGAATTATTTTTGGCTGTGTTTAGTTTTTGTTTATTATTAATATTAAGTTGAACTCTTATAATACTTATAAGCCTTGAATTCTACAATAACACTTTTTATTATTTTATCAAAAACTACCATGCAATAAACACTTTAATATTGATAGAATTGATGTTTACTTATTTTTGACGCTCACATTATATATATTATAACTTAAGTATGTGAAGTTAAAGATTTGAAGCAACTCAATATCGATTGCTTAATGTGTATATAGAAGAAAATTGACTTTGTACCTAAATATGGGATTATGGAATTCTTCTAAATGCACTGCCGTTATAGCTTTATGTCAACTTTAGTAAGATAAAAATATCGTTTGCTAAATGTGTATAAACAAGGAAATCGAATTTATACCTAAATATAAGATTATGGAATTCTTCCAAAAGCACTGCCGTTATGGCTTTGTGTCAACTTTAGTAAGATGAAGAAGGTTAATTTACTTAAATATGTGAAGTTAATGGATTGAAGCAACACAATATCGATTTCTAAATGTGTATATGCAAGAAAATCGATTTTGTATATGTATAAAAGTTTGTGGAATTCTTCCAAATGCACTTCCGTTATGGCTTGATGTCTTCTTCGGTAAGATTAAGAAGGTTGGTTTACTTAAATTTGATAGAATTCTTGCAAATGTACTGCCGTTATGGCCTTCTGTCAATTTCAGTAAGATGAATAGGTTAATTTAATTAAATATGTGAAGTTAATGACTTGAAGCAACTTAATATCGATTGATAAATGTGTATATACAAGAAAATCGACTTTATACCTAAATATTAGATTGTGAAATTCTTCCAAATGCACTGCCGATATGGCTTTATGTCAACTTCAGTAAGATAAAGAAGGTTACTCTACTTAAATATGTGAAGTAAATGATTTCAAGCAACCCATTAATATACAAGAAAATCGACTTTATACGCAAATATAAGATTGTGAAATTCTTCCAAATGCACTGCCGATATGGCTTTATGTCAACTTCAGTAAGATAAAGAAGGTTACTCTACTTAAATATGTGGAGTAAATGATTTCAAGCAACCCATTAATATACAAGAAAATCGACTTAATACCTAAATATAATATTACGCAATTCTGCCAAATGCACTGCCGTTATGTCTTTATGTCACATTTAGTAAGATAAAAAAGGTAACTTAACTTAAATTTGTTAAATCAATGATTTTAAGCACACAATATCCTTTGGTAAATGTGTATATATTTGGTTGTCAAAAAAGTCTTGCGGTATTTTTGCTAGTTGGCGCTAAAAACGCATAGTTCTGGTTTTATTCGTCGCATCGGGTCATGCTATACCTTTTTGGAAAGCTCATTTCACGCGAAAATACGGCATATTTTACAGTACTACTACGAAAAAGGCAAAAATGCATCTCTAGCCGTCAATAAAATTTGTGCAATTTATGGACCACATACAGTTTCCATATCCACCGCACAACGATAGTTTGAACGTTTTCGTTCTGGTGTAGAGGTGCTCGAAGATGCGCCACGCTCCGGAAGGCCTGTCGTCGAAAATTGCGATAATAGCGCTGAATTGGTCGAAAGAGACCGGCATAGTAGTCATCAAACCGTTTAAAAAAAATTTGAAGAAGCTTGGAGTCACTAAGAAGCTCGATGTATGGGTGCCACACGAATTCATTCAATCAAAATACCGCAAAACTTTTTCGACAACCCATTACAAGGAAATGGACTTTATACCTAAATATAAGATTACGAAATTCTTCAAAATGCACTTCCGAAATGGCATGATGTCTACTTCGGTAAGATGAAGAAGGTTAATCTACTTAATTTACTTTGAAGCAACCCAGTATCGTTTGCTAAATGTGTATACCGTAGACAAGAAAATCAACTACGTACATGAATAGAAGATTGTGGAATTCTTCCAAAAGCAGTGCCGTTATGACTTTATGTAAACTTTAGGAAGATGAAGAAGGTTAATTAACTTAAAACTGTGAAATTAATGATTTGAATCAACTCATTATCGATTGCTAAACGTGTATATAAAGGAATTTTGACTTTGTACATGAATAAGAGATTGTGGAGTTCTTCCAAATGCACTGCCGTTATGGCTTTATGTCTCCTTCAGAAAGTTAAAGAAGGTAATTTACTTAAATATGTGAAGTTAAAGATTTGAAGCAACTCAATATCGACTGCTAAATGTGCATATACAAGAAAATCGACTTTATACCTAAATATAAGATTATGGAATTCTTCCAAATGCACTGCCGTTATGTCACTTTCAGTAAGTTAAAGTAGATTAATTAACTAAAAAATGTGAAGTTAATGATTTGAAGCAACCCAATATCGATTGCTAAATGTGTATATACAAGAAAATCGAATTTATATCTAAATATGAGATTACGGAATTCTTCCAAATGCACTGCCGTTATGTCTTTATGTCAACTTTAGTAAGATGAAGAAGGTTAATTAAATTAAATATGTGAAGCTAATGATTTGAAGCAACTCGTATCGATTGCTAAATGTTTATATAGTTTTGGTGTCATAAAGAGCTCAACTTCTTCTTGGGTCTTTATGTCAACTCTATAGTTAAAAATAAAAATTCTGAGCTTCTTTGCTTAGGTCTATACGTGTGTTTATATTTACTTGCATACATACACACATCTGCGTGCATGCCAGAAGAGTTTGTTTTATGAGCAGAAAATGTGTAAATAAACTTGATTCGTTTCAAGATAGAGTTCGTGTATGAATATCTATCTTGAAATGAATATTGCTTAATTATTATTTTTTTCTAGGGAGTGTATGTCAATATGTGACTCCTCCACCTCTAGATTCAATGGTCTCCATTGAATGCTGCCAAGTTTTTTTATTACTACTAGTGATTATAAAACTTACTTATGATTATAAAGGTAGAGTTATAGTTTTGAGCTTCACATTGGTCCAATTATTTTTCTTGTGTTTTTCTCATTTGAAAGAGGTTGAATTTGTAGCTCTACATTTAAATCCTTATTTTTATTTCTCTTATATATTATACATTTTACCAATATTTCTATAGCTATTAATAGTATTATTATTATACTTATGCCATAGTTTACATTTTTGTGTATTTTTAATTCTTCCAATTTGTTAAAATGTTTTTTTTATTGATTTATCATTTTCTCTGAGAAATGTACTACTTTTTCAAACTGTAATACATCAGTTTCTTTTTCAGGGAAAATATATCTATCTTCTACAATATCTTTTTGATTTTAGAATGATTTATTTTTTATCTCAACTTTACAATTATAAAAATTTATTAATGCATTTTCTTCGAGTATAATTTCTCTATTGTCACAGTCTTGCTTCATTTTTATTTTATATGCATTTTTAATAGTATCCTCTTCGATATCGTCGATCATTGTGTCATTGTTATATTCGTATTTACATAGGTTAAACGGACAAACGTTAATTTCTTTTAAGTTTTTGAAATGTGCTCCTTTTGTATATTTATATATTTTGTTTCCTGTTGTAATTGCATATATCTGTTCTCCTATCATTTCAAAATGTTGCCTATTAGGTAATGGCGTTATTAGTATTAGATCTGCTTTAACGTGTGTAATTTGTATTTTTTATAGCTAAAAGTAATGCGTCGTCTTTATATGAAAGGAGTCCTGTCTCTACGTGTTCTAATTTAAAAATGTCAATATTGAATCTTTCAATTTCTTCTGTTGATGATATACTAAAGTGTAGTATGTATATTATGTTTTGCTGAAGCTATGTTTTCTTGAATTTATTCAATTTTACATTCTAAGTGTTTAAGTTTAAGCATCTGATCGGTATAAAGCATGTGTTTTATAATTTTTTCGTTTGATTTATTTATTATTTCGAAGGTTTTTAGTGTTTCTGTCCTATCGTCTTCCATGGTTCTTTTTAATATATTAATGGATTTATTGAAGTTGTTATTTATATATGTTTGTTGATTTACCGCTCCTATTATCTTATGATTGTTTTTCTATATTATTTCCTATCCCTATCTTCATTGTCCATGGTTCCGAAGAGCCATTTGTATGTAGTTCCTACAATATTAAATAGTCCTCTGCGTTTTCTATTATTTCCTATAGGCATTAATGTGCTTATTTTTGCTTTAATAGATTTTATTTTTTTGTATAATATTTCCCTGTCATTCCTGTTATATTGGTTGAAATTATTTTCTGAGTTATTTCCAATTTTATTTATAATCTGCTTAAATTCCTTGAGATGTATTATATGGATTACCGTTGCAGTTTGATTCACTATCTCTATCTCTCTGATTCTTATTTTAGCGTATCCCGATTGGTTTTCAAGCTTGTTTATTTGTAGAAGTCCATTGAAATTTAAGTTTTCGTTTAACTTGAGTCTTATATGCTTTTTAAATTTTTAATCTTTAGAAATTAAGTGATTTCCCCTTCTTTAAAGTTGTCTACTTCCTTGTATCTTGGTTGTGTTTTGTTAACTCTATGATTCTTTATATATTTATTCTGAAAGTCTTGTATGTTTACCCTGTTTTCTTTTTTATTGATATTATTTATTATATTTTCTTTTGCTTTTGTAATTTTTCCGCGAGTTTGTTTAGTTCTTGTTCGGAAAGTAAGTTATTTATGAAATCAATTGGCCCCTTTTTTGTTGTAGAATGTATGGTATTATTATAAGCAGTTATTGCTTTAAATACTTTCTCTTTCAAATTGTCGTTGTTATTTGCATCAGCAGTAAAAAGTCTTAAGTGTTCATTCAAAGTTAAGTGTAATTTTAATATCTGCATTTCCTGTTTTATTATACGTGGTCGTTATGTGTAGGTTTATTTTATTATCTTTTAAGAATTGTTTTATTGGTACTGCATCTAATTCATTGTCTGTTACTAAAGTTTCCGGTTTGCCTAAATATTGAATTCTTTCCTTTGTGGCATTTACAATTGATATCCAAGCTCTGTCCTTTAATGATTTGGCTGTTGCTTATTTTGTTAATTTGTCGATGTTTGTAAGCTACGTTATGCCTCTTTGTGGGTAGTAAATATCAAAATGAATAATTTCATTATGTTTTTTAGGAGTTTCCGTAATATTTAAACCAAGTTTGATAGGGTTTCTGTCGGACTTCGACTTATTGCATATTTCACAATTATTTATGTATTTCTGTATTTCTTTTTGTAATTTTTGGTAGTAGCGTGTTTTTTTATTTCCTTAAATGTTTCATTTATTCCCCTGTGATTATTTTCCAGATGTTTTTCTTCTATAAATGTTAGGAGTTCTCCTTTGTCTGTTACATCTTTTAAAATTATGTTTGATTTCATTATTTTTAGATTTTCATTATTTGCGAAAAATTTTATATATAACTCTTGAATTTGTAAAAATAATTTGTCATCTGGGCAGTAAATTACGATTAATCCTTTTTCCGATAGGTTCTCTTGCATTATTTTTAAAATGTCGCTTACAAGTGTTACGTTTATTATGTTTCTTATTTTCCTTTGATGTATTATTTTCTTTGTAATTGATTGCCTTTGCGCCCTTTGAATTATAAGTTGATTTTTATATATATTTATTGCATTTTCTGTTATTTTTAGAAAATATGTACTATCCGTTTCTGCACTATGTGTAGTATCTATGTCGTCATCATTGAATATTTCATTTAAATTCAATTCTACCATATTATTATTTTCATAATTTAGTCTGCTTAGACCATCTGCAATTACATTTTCTTTATCTTTAATGTATAAAATATCGAAATCAAATTAATTGAGTTTAATTTTCCACCTTTGTAATTTTGAATTAGGTTCTTTTATATTATTTAACCTAACCAATGAACGATGGTCTGTTTTAATGGTGAATCTGCGACCAAAAAGGTATGGGCGAAAATATTTAGTGGCCCACACTATGGCTAACAACTCTTTCCCTATAGTGCTATAATTTTTCTCATGTAAATTCAAAGTATGACTGGCAAATGAAATTGTTTTGTTATCTTGCATAAGGGCTGCTCCTAGAGCAAAATTACTCGCATCTGTCACAAGAGTAAAAGTTTTTGTGAAATCTGGGTGAATTAAAATGGGGTAATTTTTTATCAACATTTTTAATTTAAAGAAAGAATCTTTGTAATCTCCATGTACACAATGCAAATTTTGCCGATATATTCTTTTAATATATCGTTCATTAACCTTTGGAAAGTTGCCGGTGCATTTCGCAATCCAAAGGGCATTCTTAGAAATTCATAATGTCCATTTGCAGTGAAGAAAGCCGTTTTATGTATGTCGCGTTCATCCATTTCAATTTGATGAAAACCTTTAACTAAGTCGAGATTGGAAAAATATTGGCATCTTCCGAATTTGTCAAATATATCGTCTATATTTGGAATTGGAAATCTGTCTTCCGTAGTTACGCTGTTCAACTTCCTGTAGTCGATCACATGACGCCATTTTTGTTCATCGGTTGCGTCCAGCTTCTTTGGTAACAGCCAAATAGGGCTATTGTAAGGACTAGAGGATATTCTATTTATACCTTGGTTTAACATTTGGTCTATTTGTTTTTCTATTTTCGGTTTGTGTATTTCTGGGTATCGGTAGATTTTAGAGTAAACCGGAATATCATTTTTGGCTATTATTCTATGTTTTGTTGAACTTGTAAATGTTAAATTATCATCTTCATTGTAAAATACGCTTTTATATTTTTTAGTATATTTATAAGTTTATTTTTGTCTATACCGTTAAGGTGATTGGTGTCAACGAATTCTGTGACTCATTTATCTTTTACGTCATTACAGAAGATTTCCACCTCATTTTCTTTATAGCTCATTTCGTTATATATTTCTTCTTCTTTTGTTAGATAAAAAGCCATTATTGTTTTATTTGTTTTTATAATTCTGTTTGAGTAGTCTATTATCGCATTTATCTTTGTTAAGATATTGTTGCCAATGAGTCCGTCAAAGTTCTTGTTAAAATTACATTCCAGGAATTCCCATATGATTTTTTTTTCATTAAATTCTTTAAATATTGGGAATCCGCAAAGCTTCTTAACTTCCGTTTTTCTTCCCATAGCTGTGATTTGCACATCTACATCCCTCTTCCATTTCCGGTTACAAACATTTTCGTTGATCAAATTGAACTCTGCTCCAGTGTCAATGATGAAATATAACTTTCTTATGTGTGTATCTACGAGTATTATTATATAGGGTAATTGTTTTGTGGATTCCACTGAAAATTTGTATTTGCATTGCCAATATCCATAGGTTCTGCTTTATTGCGATTTCATATTGCGGACCGGTTATAATTTTCTGATTGATTGTAATTCCGCGTTTGATTCCCGTCTCTTTGTTGATTAAAGTTTATTTGTGGGTTGAAATTTCCCTGTTGGTTATAATTTGTGTTTGTTGTCTGGTATGACATTCTAGTTTGACTTGATCCGTTGCCACTGTTATAGTTATTACCTACATACCTTGGGACATACATAGCTGCCGTTATACCTGTTTTGTGGCATATGATTGTTGTTATTGTTATTTTTGTTTCTTGGGACATAGCCACCGTTAGACCCGTTTTGTGGCATATAATTGTTATGTCTATTATAACTACTATTATAAGTGGGGATATTATTTATATTTTGGTTGGGTTTTTAAAATGTTCTATTGTTAACGTTATCGCTAAAATTAGTCCTACGATAGCTATTTTGGTTAGGATCTTTCCTTTGTTGCCCTAGCGCTGTGAACCCTTGACGTCTATCTTCTAATTTTATTTTGTATGCCTTTTCTAGCGTCTCTTAAATGATTTCAGTGCTATCCTATTGACTTCATTCGTTGAGAAATTTAGATCATTATGCGCTAATATGCTATTATGCAGTTTATTCCTAATTTTATTTATTTTAAAATAGTAATTTTCTATTGTTGAGTCAAGACTGATGGTTTTCAACTCATCCATAAGTTCCGCTGAACTTCTCTTTTCCCCGAAATTGCTCAGAAGTATTTGTTTCAATGTTTCCCAATCATTAACTTGTCCATATCTGTGAATTATTTCCGTAGTTTTTCCTATACATCTTCCTTTCAGAAAATTTAATAAAATTTTTTGGTTACCTACATCAAAAGTTGGTATTGTGGGTAATATGTCTTCAATTTGCTTAATGAAGTCTCTTAGTTGGTTTGAATCTCGTCCATCAAAGTCTGCAATTCCGTTAATACAGTTCAAAGTGAGTTGAAAAAGTGGTATGGTGGATGTTTCCATTTTGAAAAAATCTTGTTTCGAGTGAAAATTATATACCAAAAAAAAAAAAAATGGTTTGTATTTATTTTGATTCAACTTAGTTTCATGTAATAAGTTCCTACTGTGTATTTTAATTGATTTTGTATAGTTTGAGAAGAAATCTAGTCGAGACACATTAGCAATTTTATCATTACAGTTTTAGAGTCACTGTTTTAGTGAAACATTATTATTTGTTTTTGATTTTGCAACACTCTGTATACGCACGATTGAATTCTTATTTTACACTATTGTGCGATAATTTTTACACAATGTTTTGTATTTTCTTACTTACTATAAAAAATTTTAATATATTTTTATATATTATATATGTATTTTTCTTACTTTTATTTGTTCTGCAGTTGCTTTTGTTGCTGCTGTTGCTTTTCTTGTAATTGCTGTTATTGCTGCTGCTGTTGCTTTATAGGTTGCATCTAAACTCAAATAACCGCTACCGTTGCACGAATGTTTTTCAGTAAAAATCACACTTTATTTATTTATATACTTTGAAAGTTCGTTATTTGCTGATAATGTTTAAGGTTTTCTTGCTGCGCATTTAACACGATTTAAATGTTTTTATAATATTTTAGCAATGTTTTTGTATAGTTCTAATAATGTTTTTCTATAAATATATTATTGTTTTCCACAATTCTATTAATATTTCTACTTTTTTCTTTTCACTATTAATGCCATCGCTTTCACTAGCTTCCTAAAAATTGTTAGTTTAAGAGTGCGTTATCAACTCTTTTCTAATTGATTAATTCTGAATTCTTGAATTCCTTATCGCCAGTTATGGTTCACTTACTAACTTCCCAAAATTGTTAGTTTATCCTCGTCGCCAGTTTTGGTGTCATAAAGAGCTCAACTTCTTCTTGGCTCTTTACTTCAACTCTACAGTTAAAAATAAAAACACTGAGCTTCTTTGCTTAGGTCTAATCTTTGACTGCCTTTTTCTTCATTTTAATTTGTTGCTTATACTCTAAATTGAAGTGCGCGCAGGCACTTATACATGTGTTTATATTTACTTGCATACATACACACACCTGCATGCATCCCAGAAGAATTTGTTTCATCAGCAGAAAATGTGTAAGTAAACTTGATTCGTTTCAAGATAGAGTTCGTGTATGAAGTCTATCTTGAAATAAACATTGCTTATTTTTTTTTCTAGGGAGTGTATGTCAATATGTGACTAACTATATACACGAAAATCGATTTTATACTTAAATGTAAGATTGTGGAATTTTTCGAAATGCACTTCCTTTATGGCTTGATGTCTACTTCGGTAAGAGGAGGAAGGTTAATTTACTTAAATATGTTAAATTAATGATTTGAAGCAACGCAATATCGATACCTAAATGTATCTATACAAAAAAATCGACTTTATACATAAATATAAGATTATGGAATTTTTCCAAATGCACTGCCGTTATGGCTTTATGTCAACTTTAGTAAGAAGAAGAAGGTGAATTTACTTAAATATGTGAAGCTAATGATTTGAAGCAACTCAATATCTTTTGCTAAATGTGTGTAAACGAGGAAATTGATTCTATACTTAAAAGTAAGATCTTGAAATTTTTTTAAGTGCACTGCCGTTATGGCTTTATGTCAACTTCACTAAGTTGAAAAAGTTAATTTACTTAAATATGTGAAGTAAATGATTTGAAGCAACACAATATCGATTGCTAAATGTGTATATACAAGAAAATCGTCGTTATGCCTAAATTTAAGAATGTGGAATTCTTCCAAACGCACTGCCGTTATGGCTTTATGTCAACTTTGGTACAATGAAGAAGGTTAATTTACTTAAATACATGAAGTTAAAGATTTGAAACAACTCAATATCGATTGCTAAATGTGTATATACATGAAAATCGACTTAATGCCTAAATATGAGATTAGGGAATTCTGCCAAATGCACTGCCGTTATGGCTTTATGTCAACTTTAGGAAGGTGAAGAAGGTTAATTTACTTAAAAATGTGAAGTTAGTGATTTGAAGAAACTCAATATCGATTGCTAAATTTGTTTATACAAGAAAATCAACTTTATACCTAAATATAAGACTATAGAATTTTTCCAAATGCACTGCCGTTATGGCTTTATGTCAACTTTAGTAAAATGAAGAAAGTTAATTTACTTAAATATATGAAGTTAAAGATTTGAAGCAACTCAATATCGATTGCTAAATGTGGATATACTACAATATAGATGGCTTTCGCCAATTATGATACAAGCGAAAATCTTGATCCAAGAATTATGGCTAGACGGAACCGACTGGGACGAACAAGTGAAACCTCTTCGCTTAGAAAAATGGTCCCAGTTCGCTAATAATTTGAACGACATCTCGAAGATACAAATTCCACGGTGGGTAAACTATTCCCCCGAATAAAAGTGGAACTACACGGTTTCTGCGACGCCTCTGAAAAGGCATATTGTGCCACTATTTATGTGCGCACACAAAGCGATATTGCAACCACAAGCCACTTATTAGCGGCAAAAGCAAAAGTTGCGCCTCTAAAAACGATAAGTCTACCACGACTTGAACTCTGTGGCGCTCTGCTACTAGCAAAGCTAGCTTCAATGGTGCATACCCACTTAAATATGGCGAAATACAGATTATATTTATGGTCCGATTCCGAGATAGTTCTAGCCTGGTTAGAAAAACCACCACATGCGTGGAAAACTTATATTTCTAACCGAACATCTGAGGATCAGCCACTTGGCGTCACGTAGCCAGTGCTGACAATCCTGCTGATCTAGGTACAAGAGGATGCAAGCCTCTGCATCTTGCCACCTCCACCCTCTGGTGGAATGGCCCCCGATGGTTAACAGAATCTCCCGATTCTTGGCCACAATCGCCCATGCGCAACATACTTGCCCCAGAAAGTCGTAAAATCGACACTTATCATGCAACACTGGATGACACTGACATCCTTGAACGATTTTCATCGTTTCCCCGAGCCCTCCGGGTAGTTGCCTATATTCTCAAGTTTTTAGAGCGGCTCAAACTTAAAGTTAAAGGAGCAACTTATCTCCATTGCGATAAATTGACGCACCAAGACTTACAAAAGCAAAGGTCGCTCTTATCGCTGCAACCCAAACGCGCTACTTCAGCCGCGATATAGAATTACTAAGAGAATCGAAGCCTATCGATAAAAAGAGCTCACTCTTAGCCCTAAACCCATTTCTAGATTCGAAGGGTTTACTTCGTGCGGATGGTCGGCTTGCTAATTCAAGCCTAACGTACAATGAACGCCACCCTATAATCATACCAGAGAGGTGTCCGTTTGCCACGTTATTTATTAGATATATCCACACACTAATGCTCCATGCCGAACATCGCCTCATGCAACATATGGTCCGCCAAGAGCTGTACATACCCCGACTGAAGCCCCAAATAAAAAAGTGCATTTTCATGTGCAAAATCTGCACTATGCATAAGCAGAAAATGCGATCGCAGATTATGGCAGCACTTCCACCTGAACGCTGCAATTTTGCTCTGCCGTTCACCACTACAGGTGTAGATTTTGCTGGGCCTTTTATGATAAAGGCATCCATGTTAAGGTCTCCTACCCTCATGAAAGGCTACGTGGCTGTTTTTGTCTGTTTCACGACAAAAGCAGTACACCTTGAGCTATGTACCAGTCTGACAACGGAGGCTTTTCTCGCGGCATTTGCTCGCTTCGTCGGAAGACGTGGCTTTCCATCCAAAATCATGAGCGATAATGGCAAAACATTCATTGGAGCTCAACGAGCCACAGAGAAACAGTTTGTCGATTTCTCTAAACAAGTATCACCTGACATCGTACAAAAGTACGCACCCCAAGGTATCAATTGGCAGTTTATCCCCCCAAGCGCTCCACATATGGGTGGCTTATGGGAGTCTGCCGTGAAAAGCTTCAAATCTCATTTTAAAAAGATAGCTGGCAACCACAAATTTAATTACGAAGAATTCACGACCCTCTTAATTAGAATTGAAGCCGTTCTTAATTCACGGCCTCTCGCTGCACTCTCGCAAGATCCCTCAGACTTTACTGCCCTCACGCCAGGGCATTTTCTTAAAGGAGCGCCCATTCTGGCCACACCTGAGCCAGGCGTGGAGTCGCTTTCCTTATTAAACCGTTGGGAAAGAATTAAAATTCTCCATCATGACTTCAGTCGTCGATGGAAAGATGATTATTTAAAGGACCTCCACAGAAGGTACCGATGGAAAACAACAGAAAATGCGCCTAAGCTTGGAGATTGTGTCTTGATCAATGACGATTGTCTCCCCCCCACCGAATGGCGGCTTGGCCGCATAGAGAAGCTCTACTACGGCTCCGATGGTCATATTCGCGTAGTCGATCTCCGTACACAAACGGGAACGCTAACCAGGCCGGTCGTTAAGCTATGCTTTTTGCCAACCGCGGATAAAACCGAAAAGTAAACCGAAAATAACGTACCGTAACTAATAAACAAAGAAACGAAAAATAAATAATGATAAAATGCTCCAATATCAATAACTAGCAACAAAAACCAAGAAAAGAGAGTCGATCCACATGACGACTCACTCGTGCCACATTTCGTGGCACCAATGCCTATATGAATATATATGTATGTATATGTTAACTAAAATAAAATCTTTTAACAGATAACAATGGATGCCGAGATGCCACTGCGCCCACGCCCACAATACGTTCGGCAGTTACTGTTCCGCGCTCGAAGACTGCACCAGTCGCAGCGCCGCGAACCACCATTGCCCCCGCAGCTCCCCGAGCAGTTTCAACGGCTCCACAAAACGACACGCGATCAACGGCTCCGGAACCACCTCAACTCGAATGCGCCCTATGTCGCCGTCGTCATCGGTTGCCTCGCTGTGGCATCTTTAAGGGGATGACCCCTCAGCAGCGCCAGCAGATCGCTCAGGCACATGGGCATTGTCTGAACTGTCTGGCGCCCACCCATCGTACGCAGGAGTGCACAACGGGCTACCAGTGCCAAGTGTGCATGGGTCACCACCATACGCTGCTACACCGCACCGGCGTACTCGATGGCGGACGTCGTAATGCTCCTCGCAGCCGTAATGCCATCAGAGGACCCCAGCGATCGCATCCTCGCAGGCCGGCCTACCCTACGGAGAACTCCCGTTCCTGGCGTCACCGCTCTCCTACACCGAACCGGAGGCGCCAGCCAAGGCCGCAATCGCGTCGTTCCACCGGCCTCAGCAACGTGGTAGCCACGTTACAACGGCTTCAGAGGCTACTAGGCTAGACACTCGCCTAGGGGGGCCAGGATGTACAAATGAGCATCCTCCCCCGGCCTCAACACACACACCATATTACCACACCACATCGATTAACACTTACATCACTAACACGCAACATTCACCACACCACACCACATCGATTAACACTTACATCACTAACACGCAACATTCACCACACCACATCACATCGATTAAAGCTTACATCCTACACGAGAGCAGCACGCCGACACCTACACACACACGTACATCGCCCACAGTCATACCATCCTATTCAGTGCCAACGGGGATAAAGAAGGATCGATGATCAGATTCAAGTTCAGTTCGTTTGCGACATAATCAGCGATCGGTCGACTCTATCCGCCGCCCTCCCGTTTGCGAAACCAATCACATAGACATACATATACATATATATATCACCCAGAACGCGTTTATATAATTATTTTTCCCTTTTTTTAACATAATTCGCTTAAATAAAGCCCAAATCCTGTTCTATTATTGAGTGCGCTTTTTCGAATATTTTAGTGAAGTGGAGAATCAATATAAAAGGTGAGTGCACTTATTCTACAATAGACTTTATACCTAAAATTAAGAATGTGGAATTCTTCCAAATGCACTGCAGTTATGGCTTTATGTCAACTTTATTAATGTTCACATGAGCTATGAGCATTCTGCAACATCACAACACCTCATCACACGTCACATCACATCACGTCACGTCACAACACCTCATCAAACAACAGTTCAGCACACACCACTACACACACACGCATCAAACACAGTACCTGATACCGCTCACTATTACAACACAACAACCACACGATCATTAGCGAGACGACTCGGATTAATTTAATATTCACCACCCAAGCTATCAAAAGGGATAGATCCGAACGGGATCACGCTTTTTTTCGTTTCATCCGCAAAGTAAGACGGTCGACCCGCAACGATACATTTGTTTTCTACAACCGCAACCTCCGCATTTTTTCCTATTTTTGTGACTTCCCGCCAGACGTTGTGACGTGAGTTCCGGATTTCGCCGCAGTGTCAGTGTGTGACAACAAATACAGAAATAAAAATAATAATTAAATTGTTATATTAATAGAAGAGAAAAAATACAAAATTGAATTGAAAAATTAAATACAGTGTTAAAGAAAGTGTTTTTTATTTGGAATAAGTATACTACAAGTGTATCAAGTAAGTATACTAGTGTTACACGTCAACAAATGGTCCTTCGAGCCTTTCCGAAAGGCACCTAAGTACAAAAGAAAAAATATATATATACATATATTAAAGTGAACACAGAATATACAAAGTCACGGTTGGAAAAAAAACACGGAAAGAAAGATCACACAAGTTGAACACAAAAAAAAAGTGACCTGAAGTGAAGTAAAAAGATACAGAAAAGAAACAGAAATTGTACAGTGAGTAAAAAAACAACAAAAAACCTACTAACATTAAAACGGGCGCGGTATTAATACAACAAAATTTATCCAACATAAAACCTAAAATCAAAAGCGGGCGCGTTATAACCACAAATAAATTAACAAACACATAAATATATTAAAAAAAAAAAACATAAAATCAAAAACGACGCGTTGTAATCACATAAATTAACAAACATATAAACATATATACATAAGTCGCAGGAGACTACGCTAACGAACAACAAAGGAGGAAGAAACCTAATCAAAAGGGACAGCGCTGGACATATGTACATACACACACATTTATTGAATTTAACAGGGATAAGTAAAAAAAACCCAACACCCCTGGCGGAAAATAATGTGAGTCCGTTCCATATATTGTATTAATTTGATATATATATAAAAATATAAAAATTTAATTATTACGCACATATAAATGTATGTATGTTAAGTACAGTTTGGACGGTATTCGGGACACCGTTAACTGTTCTTAACAGTTCGATATATGTATATATATATCTACAAAAAAAAATAATAATAACTGAAAAAAAAATACGGTACCCGCCTTTTGCTTAGCTTGTGTCGTTAGACACCCCGTTATATAATTTCCGAAAAAAAAAATAAAATAAAATAAAAAATAAAAAATTTTTCCTAAGTCAAGTATAACTTGCGATAATTCTTGCGATACCCCTTGGGCTATAAAAAAAAAAAAAAGCAACAAGCAGGATCGCTCAAACTCTAAGCAAAAGCGAAACAAAAGAAAACCAAATATATACATACATATATAATTAAAACATACATACTTATGTACGCACATTATTCTTCTAATTTGCAAATTCTTCCAATTTAATATACATATGTACACATAATCGTATGGTACATACATATTTACATACGTGAACTAACTTCATGTACATGAAGCTAAAACATACAATAATATAATATTAACTACCTGCTTGGATCTTCAATTCGTGTAACGAAACAACCAAAAAACATTACAAAAGACAAGTACTCGTTGCTTGCAAATTTCCAGCGATACCCCTTGGGCTATAAAGCAATAAGCTGGATCGCTTATAACATTTGGACATTATATTTCAATTATTCTGTCTTCATACATATTTAAACGAATTATTTAGTACATACACATTTATGTACATATATAATTCAAACCATATACATACCGACATAAATATATAAACATATATATATACATATATTATTTCCTACTGCTTTTTCCGCGCATTTATACATTTAGGTGTGATTAGCAAATTGTTATATGTTACATTTTTATGACATATATACATACATATATAACAATTACATACCTAAAAGGGATACGAGCAAAACCAAACAAAAAGGAAAACGTTACGTGGCGCATATAAAGCATATGCAAACATATAATAAATAAATAGATACATAAAAACAATTTTGCATTTTGTATTTTTTCTTTCACGTTTCGTTTGCAGATACAAATATACAAATAAGCGCGAGTGAACTGAAGATATTTTGATGCACTGGAAAAAAAAAAAAAATTTGATCACAAATATATTTTTTGTAAAATATATAATTTTTTACAAAAAAAAAAAAAAATTCTTCTGTTGATAAAATTTTAATTTATACTCTTTTGAAAAACTATTTAACTACATTGCTATAGCAATATTAATTTTGAACCAACATCTATTAGACAAAACTTTAAGCTAAAAGCTTCAAACTTTATTCAAATTAATGCAATCTGATAAATCTAAAGAGGTTAAACCAAGAACACCTCAATTATTGGAAATTCCAAAAATGGCTGATGATGATAAATCACAAAGCACGCCTGCAGAAGCTACACGCTCGAAGCAGAGTATAAAACAAAAAAGATCAAAAGATCAGACAATATCTAGATTCATCACTGAAAGTGACAGTTTTATAAGATATTGTACAAGATTTCAAGCTTCCCCTATTACTGACATCACAGAATCAGTTTTGAATATAAAACTAGAAAGTGTGAACAATCTCTGGGCTCGCCTTCTGGCAGCGTACGATACAGTACTAGATACTGACGACGCCGAACTCCCAGAAAACGCAAAAGCTTCGGCGACAGCCAAGTGCGATAACTGCCGCGATCAGTATGAGTTAACAAAGGGAATGATAACTGAACAAATAAGTTTAGTAAGGCCAAGTAGAGCCACTACTCCCCCTCCCAGAGTAGTTACAACACCAAAAGAAGACCTAGATAAAGGCATGTATCTCAAAGTACCAACTTGTGATACTGAAGTTTTTAATGGATGTTATGATCAATGGCCGTCCTTCCGGGACATGTTTACTGCCGTCTATATAAACCATCCTAAACTCTTACAAGCAAAAAAGTTATACCATCTAAGGTACAAAACAAAAGGGGAAGCAGGCAGTATCGTCAAGCGATTCGCTTTAAATGACGAAAATTTTAAGCTGGCTTGGGAAGCGCTAGTCGAAAGGTACGAAAATGAAAGGGTTATGATAGAAAACCCAATAAAAACTTTATTGCATTTGCCAAAAATTCAACAAGAAACTAGCCAGGAGTTTCAAAACTTACACTCGACAGTGACCAATTGTTTATCTGTGTTAAAAACACAAAATATCTCCACAGAATCGTGGGACCCTATGATGGTAACCATTTGCGCAGAAACACTGCCTGATGCTGCTTTGCTACGATGGGAACAATCTCTAGTGGAAAGAAAAATAATGCCCACCTGGCAACAGATGAAAACATTCCTCACTGCTCAATACGAGATAGCTGAGCGAATAGATAAAAAAATTATAAATCCAAAAAGTCATCAAAATGACTCAAGTAAAAACTTGTTTAAACCTCAAGCCAGCAATAATATGCAATACAATATACACGTTAATAAAAGTCACACTTTCGTGTCAAACCAAACTAATAAATGGCAACCAGTATGTGAAATTTGTAAAGGAGGTCATAACATAAGACCTTGCGAGAAATTTAAAAAATTATCCGTATCTTACAGAAACAATCTTGTCAGACAACATAAGCTTTGCATCAACTGTCTGTCGAATGCTCATACGACAAAAGACTGTGAAAGCAAATTTAGTTGTGTGTACTGTCAACGAAGACATCACTCATTGCTTCATATTACAAATTTTCAAAATATGAAGCAAAATCAATTTCATAAAACCACCGGGTTAGTCACTACAACCAAAAGTGATAATCCCTCCCGAAAAAGGGAAGAACAACCATGTTGCTCTAAAGCAGCAAAAATTCAAGCGCTTCATTCAGAAAATGAAAGCAAAATTCTTTTACCCACTGCGGTCATCACCATAGCACATAAGGGTGATTTATTCTAACTAAGAGCACTAATAGATCAAGGATCTCAAAGATCCTTTATATCATCAAAAGCTCAAAATCGGCTCAAATTGCCAATAAAACATTCAAATTTCCAAATCTCGGGAATGGGCGGAAGAATTATCCAAAATTCGAACAAAATATGCCCGATTACGATAGTATCTCCAAATGCACATTTTAGAATAGATGCGCAAGCCATCGTTCTACCGCAACTTACCAATTTTCTTCCAAGCTATGAAGTAAATAAAATACACTGGGAAAAATGCTCACATCTTAAATTAGCAGATCCCAATTGTCATACCCCATCACAAATCGACATATTATTAGGTAGTGACTTAATACCTCAAATAATTCTTGAAGGTATTGAGAAAATCTCCAATAAATTGTTAGCCCAAAATACAATCTTTGGGTGGATTATAAGTGGCCAAGTCCCTGAAAAAATCAATTCTTTCACCACACAAGTAGAAAACATTTCAAACGAATTTTTAAATAATCAACTTAAAAAATTTTGGGAAATAGAAGAATTACCCCAAATCACCCAGCTTTCAGAAGAAGACCAGGCATGCGAAGCCTATTACAAATCCACAACAACAAGAAACGAACATGGTCGTTATGTTGTGCGATTACCTTTCAAACCAACTTTCCCTGAAACCATAGCTCTAGGCCACTCTAGAATATCAGCAGTCCAGCAATTTCTAAGCCTGGGAAAAAGCCTGATAAAGAAAAGTGAGCTTAAATCGGCATACGATAATGTGATGGACGAATATCTTGACCTCAATCATATGGAAGAAGCTGTACCATATGAAAAAGTATCTAAAGGTAGATATTTATCTTTTTATCTGCCACATCATGGGGAAATAAGACCTGATAAAATTACAACAAAAGTACGAGTGGTTTTCAATGCCTCAAAGTGTACGAGCTCAGGCAAATCACTCAATGATGTACTATACACAGGGCCAACATTACAACCTGATCTCATGTTGCTAATTCTAAATTGGCGCATGTTTAAATACGTTTTCAATGGGGATGTAGAAAAAATGTACAGACAAATTCTAGTACATGAAGATGACCAAGATTTCCAGCGTATAGTCTTCCGCAAATCAAACAATAGTCCAATCAGCGACTATAAACTTAAAACCGTCACCTTTGGCATCAATTGCGCACCCTATTTGGCGATCAGAACACTACATGAAGTGGCAAAAACAAATGCAACAAATTTGCCTTTAGCATCTTCTGTGTTGCAAACACAAACATACGTGGACGACATACTATCAGGTAGCCACAGTCTGTCCTTAGCGTGCGAATCACTATCTCAAGTGATCAAAGCACTAAATTCAGCGGGATTCCCCTTAAAGAAAATTACTTCAAATCACCCTGATGTAATAAAAGACATTAAAAAGGAAGACTTATTAGATACAGATTTCCTTAAATTTGAAAAGGCTAGTACAACTAAAACTCTAGGGATTCAATGGAATGCGATAACCGATCAATTCTCATATACAATTGAGTCAATATCTGCAATGTCCGCCATAACCAAACGCCAAATACTTTCCTCGGTGGCAAAACTTTTCGACCCCGCAGGATGGCTTTCGCCAATAATGATTCAAGCTAAAGTCCTCATTCAAGAATTGTGGCAAGATGGCACTGAATGGGATGAACAGGTAAAACCTTTACGTTTAGCGAAATGGGTTCAATTTGCTAACAATTTACATACTATATCTGAAATTCGAATCCCTCGATGGGTAAATTTCACCCCTAACATTAACGCAGAATTACACGGTTTCTGTGATGCCTCTGAAAAGGCTTATTGCGCAACAATTTACGTACGCACTCAGCACGATAACAAAATATCTTCACACCTCTTGGTAGCCAAAGCCAAAGTTGCAATTTTGAAGACACTCAGTCTGCCACGGCTTGAACTGAATGGTGCTCTTCTGTTAGCAAAATTAATTTCCATAGTCCAAACCCATCTCAAATTAAACGATGATAAAATGTATCTTTGGTCAGACTCAGAGATAGTTTTAGCATGGTTAGAAAAACCACCCTATTGCTGGAAGACCTATGTATCTAACCGAATATCCCAAATTTTAGACTTAGTTGGCCCAGCAAAATGGCAACATGTTGCAAGTGCAGATAACCCAGTGGATCTTGGGACAAGAGGTTGCAAGCCACTGCACCTCACCAGCACTACACTCTGGTGGAATGGTCCAATATGGCTAACAGAATCAAAAGAATTCTGGCCAAAGTCTCCCGCTCGTAACATAATACCGCCGGAAAGTCGCAAAATTGAAAATTTTCATATCACTCCAGAAGAGGATGATATTCTCCACCGATTTTCGTCATTTGCTAGAGCACTAAGAGTAGTCGCTTACATGCACAAATTCATTCAAAGACTTAAACTAAAAATGAAAGGAGCACCAAATGATCCTTGCGTACAACTAACGCATTCCGACTTGAAACATGCCAAGGTCAGTCTAATATTATATACACAAGCTCGCTATTTCAGCAAAGAGAAATCAAAGTTGCTCGAAAAGCGACCTCTCGAAAAGGGAAGCTCACTTCTCGTATTAAATCCATTCTTGGATTCTAAGGGATTAATAAAGGCAAATGGAAGATTGGCAAACTCCAGCCTTAGTTATAACGAACGACATCCTATCATTATTCCAGAGAAATCCCGTTTTACTTACCTATTTCTAGCATATCTGCACCATCTTACACTGAATGGTGAGCATCGATTAATGCAACAAATGGTCCGTCAAGAATTTTATATACCGCGACTAAAGCCACAAATCAAAATCGACTTCATACTTAATTATAAGATTATGAAGTTCTTCCAAATGCTTTGTAGTTATGGCTTTATGTCAACTTTAGTAAGATAAAGAAGGTTAATTTACTATAATATGTGAAGTTAATGATCTGTAGCAACGCAATATCGATTGCTAAATGTATATATACAAGAAAATCGACTTCATACCTAAATATAAGATTATGCAATTCTTCCAAATGCACGGCAGTTATGATTTTATGTCAACTTTAGTAAGATGAAGAAGGCTAATTAATTTAAAAAAAGAAAGTTACTGATTTGAAGCAACTCATTATCGATTGCTAAATGTGTATATACAAGAAAATCGACTTCATACTTAATTATAAGATTATGAAGTTCTTCCAAATGCTTTGCAGTTATGGCTTTATGTCAACTTTAGTAAGATGAAGAAGGTAAATTTACTTAAATATGTGAAGTTAAAGATTTGAAGCAACTCAATATCGATTGCTAAATGTGTATATACAAAAAAATCGACTTCATACCTAAATATAAGATTATGGAATTTTACCAATTGCACTGCCGTTATTGCTTTATATCAACTTTAGTAAGATCAAGAAGGTTAATTTACTTAAATATGCTAAATTAATGATTTGAAACAACGCAATATCGATTGCTAAATATACGAGTATATATGCAAGAAAATCGACATATAACTAAATATAAGATTATGAAATTCTTCCAAATGCTCTGCAGTTATGCCTTTATGTCAACTTTAGTAAGATGAAGAAGGTAAATTAACTTAAAAATGTGAAGTTAGTTATTTAAAGCAACTAAATATCGATTGCTAAATGTGTATATACAAGAAAATCGACTTCATACCTAAATATAAGATAATGGAGTTCTTGCAAATGCTCTGCAGTTATGGCTTTATGTTAACATTAGTAAAATGAAGAAGTTTAATTTATTTAAATATGTAAAGTTAAAGATTTGAAGCAACTCAATATCGATTGCTAAATGTGTATGTACAAGAAAATCGGCTTTATACCTAAATATAAGGTTATGGAATTCTTCCAAATGCACTGCCGTTATGGCTTTATGTCACCTTTAGTATGATAAAGAAGTTTAATTTACTTAAATATGTGAAGTTAAGGATTTGAAGCAACTCAACAACGATTGCTAAATGTGTATATACAAGAAAATCGCCTCTGTACCTAAATATAAGATTGTGGAATTCTTCCAAATGCACTGCCGTTATGTCTTTATGTCAACTTCAGTAAGTTAAAGAAGGTTAATTTACTTAAATATGCTATATTAATGATTTGAAGCAACGCAATATCGATTGCTAAATGTAAATATACAAGAAAATCGACTTTATACCTAAATATAAGATTATGGAATTCTTCCCAATGCACTGCCGTTATGGCTTTATGTCATTTTTAGTAAAATGAAGACGGTTAATTTACTTAAATATGTGAAGTTAAAGATTCAAAGCAACTCAAATTCGATTGCTAAATGTGTATATACAAGAAAATCCGCTTTACACCTAAATATAAGGTTATGGAATTCTTCCAAATGCACTGAAGTTATGGCTTTATGTACACTTCAGTAAGTTAAAGAAGGTTAATTTACTTAAATATGCTAAATTAATGATTTGAAGCAACGCAATATCGATTGCTAAATGTACAAGAAAATCGACTATATACCTAAATATGAGATTATGGAGTTCTTCCAAATGCACTGCCGTTATAAATTTATGGTACCTTCAATAAGTTAAAAAAGGTAAATTTACTTAAATATGTGAAGTTAGTGATTTGAAGCAACCCAATATCGATTGCTAAATGTGTATAGACAAGAAAATCGACTCTGTAACTAAATAAAAGATTGTGGAATTCTTCCAAATGCACTACCGTTATGTCTTTATGTCAACTTTGGTAAGATAAAGGGGGTTACTTAATTTATTATGTTAAATCAATGATTTGAGGCAACTCAATATCGATTGGTTAATATGAATATACAAGAATATCGACTTTATACCTAAATGTAAGATTATGGAATTCTTCCAAATGCACTGCCGTTATGTCTTTATGTCAACTTTAGTAAAATGAAGAATGTTAATTTACTTAAATATGTGAAGTGAAAGATTTGAAGCAACTCAATATCGATTGCTAAATATGTATATACTAGAAAATAGACTTTATACCTAAATATAAAATTATAGAGATCTTCCAAATGCACTGCCGTTATGGCTTTATGTCAACTTCAGTAAGATTAAGAGGGTTAATTTATTTAAATATGCCAAATTAATGAATTGAAGCAACGCAATATCGATTGCTAAATGTGTATATACAAGAAAATCGATTTTGTACCTAATTATAAGATTGTGGAATTCCGCACTGCCGTTATGTCTTTATGTCAACTTTGGTAAGATAAAGTGGGTAACTTAATTTATTATGTTAAATCAATGATTTGAAGCAACGTAATATCGATTGCTTAATGTGTATATACAAAAAAATCGACTTTATACCCAAATATGAGATTATGGAATTCTTCTAAATGCACTGCAATTATGGCTTTATGTCACATTTAGTAAGATATAAAAGGTTACTTAACCTAAATATGTTAAATCAATGATTTGAGGCAACACAATATCGTTTGCTAAATGTGTATATACAAAAAATCGACTTTATACCCAAATATGAGGTTATGGAATTCTTCCAAATGCACTGCCTTTATGGCTTTATGTCAACATTAGGAAGATGAAGAAGATTAATTTACTTAAAAATGTAAAGTTAGTGATTTGAAGCAACTCAATATCGATTGCTTAATATGTATATACAAGAAAATCTACTTTATACCTAAATATAAGATTATGGAATTCTTCCAAATGCACTGTCTTTACGTCAATTTAGTAAAATGAAGAAGGTTAATTTACTTAAATATGTGAAGTTAGTGATTTGAAGCAACTCAATATCGATTGCTAAATGTGTATATACTAGAAAATAGACTTTATACATAAATATAAGATAATAAAGATCTTCGAAATGCACTGCCGTTATGTCTTTATGTCAACATTAGCAAAATGAAGAAGGTTAATTTTTTTAAATATGTGAAGTTAAAGATTTAAAACAACTCAATATTGATTTCTAAATGTGTATATACTTGAAAATTGACTTTATACCTAAATATAAGATTATGGAATTCTTCCAAATACACTGCCGTTATGGCTTTATGTCATTTTTAGTAAAATGAATACGGTTAATTTACTTAAAAATGTGAAGTTAGTGATTTGAAGCAACTAAATATCGTTTGCTTAATGTGTATATACAAAAAAATCGACATTGTACCTAAATATAAGATTATGGAATTCTTCGAAATGCACTACTGTTATGTCAACATTGGCAAAATGAAGAAGGTTAATTTTTTTAAATATGTGAAGTTAAAGATTTAAGACAACTCAATATTGATTTCTAAATGTGTATATACTTGAAAATTGACTTTATACCCAAATATAAGATTATAGAATTCTTCCAAATGCACTGCCATTATGGCTTTATGTCAACTTCAGTAGGTTAAAGAAGGTTAATTTACTTAAATATGCTAAATTAATGATTTGAAGCAACGCAATATCGATTGCTAAATGTATATATACAAGGAAATCGATTTTATACCTAAATATGAGATTATGGAGTTCTTCGAAATGCACTGCCGTTATGAATTTCTGTCACCTTCGGTAAGTTAAAGAAGGTCAATTTACTTAAATATGTGAAGTTAATGATTTGAAGCAAGTCAAATTCGATTGCTAAATGTGTATATACAAGAAAATCGCCTCTGTACCTAAATATAAGATTGTGGAATTCTTCCAAATGCACTGCCGTTATGTCTTTATGTCAACTTTAGTAAAATGAAGAAGTTTAATTTATTTAAATATGTAAAGTTAAAGATTTGAAGCAACTCAATATCGATTGCTAAATGTAAATATACAAGAAAATCGACTTTATACCTAAATATAAGATTATGGAATTCTTCCCAATGCACTGAAGTTATGGCTTTATGTACACTTCAGTAAGTAAAAGAAGGTTAATTTACTTAAATATGCTAAATTAATGATTTGAAGCAACGCAATATCGATTGCTAAATGTATAAGAAAATCGACTATATACCTAAATATGAGATTATGGAGTTCTTCCAAATGCACTGCCGTTATAAATTTATGGTACCTTCAATAAGTTAAAAAAGGTAAATTTACTTAAATATGTGAAGTTAGTGATTTGAAGCAACCCAATATCGATTGCTAAATGTGTATAGACAAGAAAATCGACTCTGTAACTAAATAAAAGATTGTGGAATTCTTCCAAATGCACTACCGTTATGTCTTTATTTCAACTTTGGTAAGATAAAAAGGGGGTTACTTAATTTATTATGTTAAATCAATGATTTGAAGCAACTCAATATCGATTGGTTAATATGAATATACAAGAAAATCGACTTTATACCTAAATGTAAGATTATGGAATTCTTCCAAATGCACTGCCGTTATGTCTTTATGTCAACTTTAGTAAAATGAAGAAGGTTAATTTACTTAAATATGCTGAAGTGAAAGATTTGAAGCAACTCAATATCGATTGCTAAATATGTATATACACTAGAAAATAGACTTTATACCTAAATATAAAATTATAGAGATCTTCCAAATGCACTGCCGTTATGGCTTTATGTCAACTTCAGTAAGATTAAGAGGGTTAATTTATTTAAATATGCCAAATTAATGAATTGAAGCAACGCAATGTCGGTTGCTAAATATATATATACAAGAAAATTGTCTTTATAACTAAATATACGACTATAGAATTCTTCCAAATGCACTGCCGTTATGGCTTTATGTCAACTTTAGTGAAATAAACACGGTTAATTTACTTAAATATGTGCAGTTAAGGATTTGAAGCAAGTCAACAGCGATTGCTAAATGTGTATATACAAGAAAATCGGCTTTATACCTAAATATAAGGTTATGGAATTCTTCCAAATGCACTGCCGTTATGGCTTTATGTCAACTTTAGTATGATAAAGAAGTTTAATTTACTTAAATATGTGAAGTTAAGGATTTGAAGCAACTCAATATCGATTGCTAAATGCGTATATTCTAAAAAATAGACTTTATACCTAAATATAAGATTATAGAGATCTTCCAAATGCACTGCCGTTATGGCTTTATGTACACTTTAGTAAGATGAAGAAGGTTAATTAACTTGAAAATGTGAAATTAATGATTTGAAGCAACTCAATATCAATTGCTAAATATGTATATACTAGAAAATAGACTTTATACCTAAATATAAGGTTATAGAGATCTTCCAAATGCACTGCCGTTATGGCTTCATGTACACTTTAGTAAGATGAAGAAGGTTAATTTACTTGAAAATGTAAAGATAATGATTTGAAGCAACTTAATATCAATTGCTAAATGTGTATATACAAGAAAATCGATTTTATACCTAAATATAAGATTATGGAACTCTTCCAAATACACTGAAGTTGTGGCTTTTTGTCACATTTAGTTAGATAAAAAAGGTTACTTATCTTAAATATGCTAAATTAATGATTTGAAGCAACGTAATATCGATTGCTAAATATGTATATACTAGAAAATCGACTTTATACCTAAATATAAGAATGTCGAATTCTTCCAAATGCGCTGCAGTTATGGCTTCATGTACACTTTAGTAAGATGAAGAAGGTTAATTAACTTGAAAATGTGAAATTAATGATTTGAAGCAACTCAATATCAATTGCTAAATGTGTATATACAAGAAAATCGACTTTATACCGAAATATAAGATTATGGAATTCTTCCAAATGCACTGTCTTTATGACAACTTTAGTAAAATGAAGAAGGTTAATTTACTTAAATATGTGAAGTTAAAGATTTGAAACAACTCAATATTGATTTCTAAATGTTTATATTAGACTGTGCCAAATAAATAAAACAATTTTTTTTATGGTCCCATATCAAAATTTCGTTGAGAGTCACGAAAAAATAATTGTGTCAAAATTTGAGCCCTTTATCTTCATTTGTCAGTTATCGCTCACAAAAATAAGAATTTTCGTTAAAAAATGTTTTTTTTTTTTTCATTCATTTTTTGGTTATAGATAATTTAAATTACCAAATATAAAAAAACCCTGGGTATGGTTTTGTAGGAAATTAAATTCTCTACAAAAATCATCCTTTCTCGAATTTATAGAATCAACACCGTTTTTTTTATTGCTCATTCAATTACAATTTGTTCTATGATTTTTATTTTCAATTATTGATAAACACTTATTAAACTTCTTTCCAACGGAAAAAACAAAATAAATCAATTTTTCTAGGAATGTTTATGATCTAAACAATTAGTTTTTATACTTTAATTGATTGTTATATGGTGCAGTAAAAGATAAAAATAATTTTATTAACAAATATAATGAAGACAAAAAGATTAATCTTTTTACAATTTTTATTTATTAGACTTATAAATTATTTATGATGTAAAATTTATAAGATCTGTCTTTTTTGGACCTTTTTATACGTCTATAAATTTCATGTTTAAAGTCAGAATTCCACAAATCTTCGATTTTATGAAAAATCATTGGTATGATAATAGAAATAGATAGCTACTACAAACAAAATATCTTAAAAAGCTTACCATAAATAAAGAAATGATGAGCTATTGTATTTTATTATTTTTATTCACATGTTTCATTAATTGTTAAGATCTTACATTTTTTCTCTAAAAGATCTTATGTCCTCTGACATAAAATTATCGTGATAAACATATTTTTTATCTTGTAATAATAGAGGCTGATAAGATCTTTACTCGAATGACTTTAAAGTCAATTATGAAATACAAGTAAACATATTACTCACATAGACTTCGTTTATTACAATTGGGATATTTTTTGCGATGTTCAGCAACAACTTGTAATAAAAACTACTTCTGTTCTTCATCACAAGTGAGACTATCATTATATTTATCAATTAACGCTACAGCTCTTTCGGCCATATCATTTACGACCTTAATTGATCGAACAGTTTCTAAAGAAGCCTGGTACCCGTCATCGAATTCCCATTGATCTACAGGTAAATCTAGAAAACTTGTAGATAAACCGAAATTCTTAAACAAAATCATCGATTTTTGAGTAATAAAATCACTAATATCTTTTGAGCCAAATGATTTTAAATCGTCTTGTTTTAAACATAACTTCCTCGTATTTTCTGTCGTACTTAATTGATTTGTTATTGCTTGAACCTTCCATTGAGTCCTATATCAAATAATTCATCCAATTTATTGGTAAATTTTTTTATTTTCAACAAATGAAACTCAGAATGTTTTTGAAATCGACTTTTATCTAAATTTCTCCATTCTGTAAAAAGCGTTTCGATTTTTGTGATAGCATGTTGTTTTTTTATAAGTGGTATGTTCATAACACTCCAAATCTCTTGAACTTCTTCTATAACCTCTGCAGCACATTCACGAATTGTTTTCTTTAAGATCTTGTACTTAAACATGAAATAATTAAAAACATCTCCATTTTTAGGCAGCTTGCGTGATGGCAAATTATTATGAACGGCACCCAAAAGATAAACATAATTTGAACTATTTTCCGACATAAGTAATATATCTTTACAAAACAAATAACAATAAATATCCACAGGTCTCAAATTATAGAATAGAAACTAGTCAGATAATGCAGCCAATTTCATCTAATCAGCTGTGACACATACATATTATACTTATACTAACGACATCTATGAGGTCATTTTTGCAGTTGTACACTGGCGGGGTTATATAACTGCCGTTTCAAGTTACAAGCTCTATACCAGAATCTTTCGACGTATAAAGAGGTCCAAAAAAGATATATCTTATAAATTTTACATCATAAATAATTTATAAGTCTAATTAATAAAAATTGGGAAAAGATTAATCTTTTTGTCTTCATTATATTTGTTAATAAAATTATTTTTTCTTTTACTGCACCATATAACAATCAATTAAAGTATAAAAACTAAATGTTTAGATCATAAACATTCCTAGAAAAATTGATTTAGTTTTTTTTTTTTCGTTGGAAAGAAGTTTAATAAGTGTTTATCAATAATTGAAAATAAAAATCATAGAACAATTTGTAATTGAATGAGCAATAAAAAAAACGGTGTTGATTCTATAAATTCGAGAAAGGATCATTTTTGTAAAGAATTTAATTTCCTACAAAACCATACCAAGGGTTTTTTTATATTTGGTATTTTAAATTATCTATAACCAAAAAATTAATGAAAAAAAAACATTTTTTAACGAAAATTCTTATTTTTGTGAGCGATAACTGACAAACGAAGATAAAGGGCTCAAATTTTGACACAATTATTTTTTCGTGACTCTCAACGAAATTTTGATATGGGACCATAAAAAAATTGTTTTATTTATTTGGCACAGTCTAGTGTATATACTTGAAAATTGACTTTATACCTAAATATAAGATTATAGAATTCTTCCAAATGCATTGCAGTTGTGGCTTTATGTCAACTTTAGGAAGATGAAGAAGGATAATTTACTTAAAAATGTGAAGTTAGTGATTTGAAGCAACTAAATATCGATTGCTTAATATGTATATACAAAAAAATCGACATTATACCAAAATATAAGATTACGGAATTCTTCCAAATGCACTGCCGTTATGTCTTTATGTCAACTTTAGTAAATTGAAAAAGGTTAATTTACTTAAATATGTGAAGTTAAAGATTTGAAAAAACTCAATATTGATTTCTAAATGTGTATATACTTGAAAATTGACTTTATACCTAAATATAAGATTATGGAATTCTTCCAAATGCACTGCCGTTATGGCTTCATGTCATTTTTAGTAAAATGAAGACGGTTAATTTATTTAAATATGTGAAGTTAAAGATTTGAAAAAACTCAATATTGATTTCTAAATCTGTATATACTTGAACATTATTTACCTAAATATAAGATTCTGGAATTCTTCCAAATGCACTGCCGTTATGTCTTTATGTCAACTTTAGTAAAATGAAGAAGGTTAATTTATTTAAATATGTGAAGTTAAAGATTTGAAACAACTCAATATTGATTTCTAAATGTGTATATACTTGAAAATTGACTTTATACCTAAATATAAGATTATAGAATTCTTCTAAATGCACTGCCGTTATGGCTTTATGCCAACTACAGTTAGTTAAAGAAGGTTAATTTACTTAAATATGCTAAATTAATGATGTGAAGCAAGTCAATATCGATTGCTAAATGTGTATATATAAAAAAATCGACTACATACCTAAATATAAGATTATGGAATTCTTCCAAATGCACTGCCGTTATGAATTTATGTCGCCTTCAGTAAGATAAAGAAGGTTAATTTACTTAAATGTGTGAAGTTAATGATTTGAAGCAACTCAATATCGATTGCTAAATGTGTATATACTAGAAAATAGACTTTATACCTAAATATAAGATTATAGAGATCTTCCAAATGCACTGCCGTTATGGCTTCATGTACTCTTCAGTAAGATTAAGAAGGTTAATTTACTTAAATATGTGATGTTAAAGATTTGAAGCAAGCCAATATCGATTGCTAAATGTGTATATACAAGAAAATCGGCTTTATACCTAAATATAAGGTTATGGAATTCTCCCAAATGCACTGCCGTTATGGCTTTATGTCAACTTTAGTATGATAAAGAAGATAAATTTACTTAAATATGTAAAGTTAAAGATTTGAAGCAACTCAATATCGATTGCTAAATTTGTATATACTAGAAAATCGATTTTATACTTAAATCTAAGAATGTAAAATTCTTCCAAATGCACTGCAGTTATGGCCTTAAGTTTATACTAGAAAATAGACTTTATACCAAACGCACTGCCGTTATGGCTTTATGTACACTTTAGTAAGATGAAGAAGGTTAATTTACTTGAAAATGTGAAGTTAAAGATTTGAAGGAACTCAATATCGATTGCTTAATGTGTATATACTAGAAAATCGATTTTGTACCTAAATATAAGATTGTGGAATTCTGCACTGCCGTTATGTCTTTATGTCAACTTTGGTAAGATAAAGAGAGTAACTTAATTTATTAAGTTAAATCAATGATTTGAAGCATTTCGATACCGATTGCTAAATGTGTATACACAAAAAAATCGACATTATACCTAAATATAAGATTACGGAATTCTTCCAAATGAACTGCCGTTATACCGTTAAGGCTTTATGTAGAGTTTAGTAAGATAAAGAAGGTTTATTAACTTAAATATAATAAACTAGTGATTCGAGACATTTCGATATCGATTGCTAAATGTGTATATTCAAGAAAATCGACCTTATACCTAAACATAAGATTACGGATTTCTTCCAAATGAAGTGCCGTTGTACCGTTAGGGCTTTATGTAAACTTCAGTAAGATAAAGAAAGTTAGTTAACTGTAATATGTTAAACTAATGATTTGAAGCATTTCGATATCGACTGCTAAATGTGCATATACAACAAAATCGAATTTATACCTAAACATAAGATTACGGATTTCTTTCAAATGAAGTGCCGTTGTACCGTTAAGGCTTTATGTAAACTTCAGTAAGATAAAGAAGGTTAGTTAACTGTAATATGCTAAACTAATGATTTGAAGCATTTCGATATCGATTGCTAAATGTGCATATACAACAAAATCGACTTTATACCTAAATACAAGATTACGGAATTCTTCCAAATGCAGTGCCGTTGTACCGTTAAGGCTTTATGTAAACTTCAGTAAGATAAAGTAGGCTAATTAACTTAAATATGTTAAACCAGTTATTTGAAGCTTTTCGGTATCGATTGCTAAATGTATATATACAAGAAAGTCGACTTTATACCTAAATATAAGATTACGGAATTCTTCTAAATGCACTGCCGTTATACCGTTAAGGCTTTATGTAGACTTCAGTAAGATAAAGAAGTTTAATTAACTTAAAAATGTTAAACTAATGATTTTAAGCATTTCGATATCGATTGCTAAATGTATATATACAACAAAATCGACTTTATACCTTAATATAAGATAACGGAATTCTTCCAAATGCACTGCCGTTATGCCTCCATGGCTTTATGTTAACGTCAGTGCGTTAAAGAAGGTTTATTAACTCAAATATGTTAAACTAGCGATTTGAAGTATTTCGGTATCGGTTGCTAAATGTGTATAGACAAGATTTTATACCAAAATATAAAATTACGGAATTCTTCTACATGCACTGCCGATATGCCACCATGGCTTTATGTAAACTTCAGTTCGTTTAAGAAGGTTTACTAACTTAAATATGTCAAACTAAAATTTTGAAGCATTTCGACATCGAATGCTGAATGTGTATATACAAGAAAATCGACTTTATACCTAAATACAAAATTACGGAATTCTTCCAAATGCATTGCCGTTATACCGTTAAGGCTTTATGTAAACTTCAGTAAGATAAAGGAGGCTTATTAACTTAAATATGTTAAGCCAGTTATTTGAAGCATTTCGTTATCGATTGCTAAATGTATATATACAAGAAAATCGTTTTTATACCTAAATACAAGATTACGGAATTCTTCCAATGTGCTGTCGTTATGCCGCCATGGCTTTATGTTAACTGCAGTTCGTTAAAGAAGGTTTATTAACTTAAATATGTTAAACTAATGATTTGGGGAAAGGAGCTGCCTTTATGCCGCGATGTCTGAATTTGGTATCCCCGCAAAACTAATACGGCTGTGTAAACTGATGCCGAGCAACACTCAAAGCTCCATCAGGATCGGGAAGGACCTCTCCGAACCGTTCGATACCAAACGAGATTTCAGACAAGGCGCCTCCCTATCGTGTGACTTTTTCAATCTGCTGCTGGAGAAAATTATTCGAGCTGCAGAACTTAATCGAGCAGGTACAATCTTTTACAAGAGTGTACAGCTGCTGCGTATGCCGATGATATTGATATCATCGGGCTCAACACCCGCGCCGTTAGTTCTGCTTTCTCCAGACTGAACAAGGAAGCAACTCAAATGGGTCTGGCAGTGAACGAGGGCAAGACGAAATATCTCCTGTCATCAAACAAACAGTCGTCGCACTCGCGACTTGGCTCCCACGTCACTGTTCACAGTCATAGCTTTGAAGTTGTAGATAATTTCGTCTATTTAGGAACCAGCATTAACACCACCAACAATGTCAGCCTGGAAATCCAACGCAGGATTACTCTTGCCAACAAGTGCTACTTCGGACTGAGTAGGCAATTGAAAAGTAAAGTCCTCTCTCGACGAACAAAAACCAAACTCTATAAGTCGTTCATTATTCCCGTCCTGCTATATGGTGCAGAGGCTTGGACGATGACAACAACCGATGAGTCGACCTTAAGAGTTTTCGAGAGAAAAGTTCTGCGAAAGATTTATGGTCCTTTGCGCGTTGGCCACGGCGAATATCGCATTCGATGGAACGATGAGCTGTACGAGATATACGACGACATTGACATAGTCCAGCGAATTAAAAGACAGCGGCTACGCTGGCTAGGTCATGTTGTCCAGATGGATGAAAACACTCCAGCTCTGAAAGTATTCGACGCAGTACCCGCCGCGGGAAGCAGAGGAAGAGGAAGACCTCCACTCCGGTGGAAGGACCAAGTGGAGAGGGACCTGGCTTCGCTTGTAATATCCAGTTGGCGCCACGTAGCGAAGAGAAGAAACGACTGGCGCGCTGTTGTTGACTCGGCTATAATCGCATAAGCGGTGTCTGCGCCAGTAAAGAAGAAGAAGAATGATTTGGGGAATTTCGAAATCGATTGTTAAATGTGTATATTCAAGAAAATCGACTTTATACCTAAACATAAGATTACGGAATTCTTCTAAATGCACTGCCGTTATGCCGTCGTGGCTTTATGTCAACTTCAGTTCGTTAGAGAAGGTTTATTAACTTAAATATGTTAAACTAATGATGAGAAGCATTTCGATATCGATTGTTTAATGTGCATATACAAGAAAATCGACTTTATATATAAGATTACGGAATTCTTCCAAATGCGCTTCCGTTATACCGTTAAGGCTTTAAGTAGACTTCAGTAAGATAAAGAAAGTTACTTAACTGTAATATGTAAAACTAATGATTTGAAGCATTTCGATATCGATTGCTAAATGTGTATATACAACAAAATCGACTTTATAACTAAATACAAGGTAACGGAATTCTTCCAATGCACTTCCGTTATGCCGCCATGGCTTTTTGTTAACTTCAGTTCATTAAAGAAGGTTTATTAACTTAAATATGTTAAACTAATGATTTGGGGAATTTCGATATCGATTGCTGAATGGGTATATTCAATAAAATCGACTTTATACCTAAACATAAGATTACGGAATTCTCCTAAATGCACTGCCGTTATGCCGCCATGGCTTTATGTAAACTTCAGTTGGTTAAGGAAGGTTTATTAACTTAAATAGTTAAACTAATGATTTGAGGAATTTCGATATCGATTGCTTAATGTGTATATACAACAAAATCGACTTTATATCTAAATACAAGATAACGGAATTCTTCCAATGCACTGCCGTTATGCCGCCATGGCTTTGTGTTAACTTCAGTTCATTAAAGAAGGTTTATTAACTTAAATATGTTAAACTAATGATTTGGGGAATTTCGATATCGATTGCTGAATGTGTATATTCAAGAAAATCGACTTTATACCTAAACATAAGATTACGGAATTCTGCCAAATGCACTGCCGTTATGCCGCCATGGCTTTGCGTCACCTTCAGTACGTTAAAGAAGGTTAATTAACTCAAATATGTTAAACTAGTGATTTGAAGCATTTCGATATCGATTGCTTAATGAGTGTATACAAGAATATCGACTTTATACCTAAATATAAGATTACGGAATACTTTTAAATGCACTGCCGTTATAACGTTAAAGCTTAATGTAGACTTCAGTAAGATAAGGAAGGTTAATTAACTAAAATATGTTAAACTAATGATTTAAAGCATTTCGATATCGATTGATAAATGTGTAAATACAAGAAAATCGACTTTATACTTAAATATAAGATTACGGACTTCTTCCAAATGCACTGCGGTTATATCGTTAAGGCTTTCTGTAGACTTCAGTACGTTAAAGAAGGGAAATTAACTTAAATATGTTAAACTAATGATTTGAAGCATTTCGATATCGATTGCTTAATGAGTGTATACAAGAATATCGACTCTATACCTAAGTATAAGATTACGGAATACTTTTAAATGCACTGCCGTTATAATATTAAAGCTTAATGTAGACTTCAGTAAGATAAGGAAGGTCAATTAACTAAAATATGTTAAACTAACGATTTAAAGCATTTCATATCGATTGATAAATGTGTAAATACAAGAAAATCGACTTTATACTTAAATATAAGATTACGGACTTCTTCCAAATGCACTGCGGTTATGTCGTTAAGGCTTTCTGAGACTTCGTACGTTAAAGAAGGTTAATTTACTTAAATATGTTGAACTAGTGATTTGAAGCATTTCGATATCGATTGCTTAATGGGTATATACAAGAAAATCGACTTTATATCTAAATATAAGATAACGGTATTCTTTTAAATGCACTGCCGTTATACCGTTAAGTCTTTATGTAGACTTCAGTAAGATAGAGAAGGTTAATTAACTTAAATATGTTAAACTAATGATTTAAGGCATTTCGATATCGATTGATAAATGTGTAAATACAAGAAAATCGACTTTATACCTAAATATAAGATTACGGACTTCTTCCAAATGCACTGCGGTTATATCGTTAAGGCTTTCTGTAGACTTCAGTACGTTAAAGAAGGGAAATTAACTTAAATATGTTAAACTAATGATTTGAAGCATTTCGATATCGATTGCTAGATGTGTATATTCAAGAAAATCGACTTTATACCTAAATATAAGATTACCGAATTCTTCAAAATGCACTGCCGTTATGCCACCATGGCTTTATGTCACCTTCAGTACGTTAAAGAAGGTTTATTAACTTAAATAGGTTAAACTAGCGATTTGAAGCATTTCGAAATCGATTGCCAAATGTGTACATTCAAGAAAATCGACTTTAAACCTAAACATAAATTACGGAATTCTTCTAAATGCACTGCCGTTATGCCGCCATGGCTTTATGTCAACTTCAGTTCGTTAAAGAAGGTTTATTAATTTGAATATGTTAAACTAATGATTTGAAGCATTTCGACACCGATTGCTAAATGTGTATATACAAGAAAATCGACTTTATACCTAAATACAAGATTACGGAATTCTTCCAGTGCACTGCCGTTATGCCGCCATGGCTTTATATCACCTTCAGTTCGTTAAAGAAGGTGATTTAACTTAAATATATTAAACTAATGATTTGAAACATTTCGAGACCGTTTGCTAAATGTGTAAATACAAGAAAATCGACTTTATACTTAAATATAAGATAACGGAATTTTTCTAAATGCACTGCCGTTATGTCGCCATGGCTTTATGTCAACTTCAGTTCGTTAAAGAAGGTTTATTAATTTGAATATGTTAAACTTATGATTTGAAACATTTCGATATCGTTTGCTAAATGTGTATATTCAAGAAAATCGACCTTATACCTAAACATAAGATTACGGAATTCTTCTAAATGCACTGCCGTTATGCCGCCATGGCTTTATGTCAACTTCAGTTCGTTAAAGAAGGTTTATTAATTTGAATATGTTAAACTAATGATTTGAATTCTTCTAAATGCACTGCTGTAATGCCGCCATGGCTTTATGTCACCTTCAGTACGTTAAAGAAGGTTAATTTACTTAAGTTTGTTAAACTAGTTACGCTGTCCAACAAATGAAGACTTTTTGAATGGAACAGAATAGCGCATAATTCACCGTTGTTGTAAATAAAGCTCTTTACGATTGATAAAAAAATTACACGCCAATATATACAAAGCAGGTGAAAACGTCGTCAAGTTCGGCCGGGCCAAACACTGAGTTCTCGCGTCTAGTCAGCTGTGACTTACAAATCGGGTGTGATAAAATTAAGCATAATTGACTTAATAAGCAGTACATATCGGGTGTGATTTTTACTAAAATTAATATAAAAAAAGAACAATTAGAGCTTAAATATGAATGGCGGATTCTGTTTGCAAATTAAGAGATTGGTTTTGTTTTATTTGTGGACATTTTACGCACCTTCAAAGCAGAAGAAAGATATTCCTTACAATTGAAGAACCATATTTTCTTTTCTTTGGAATACGATTTTTATGTGAAGCTTGGATACCAAAAACTGTATGTACTACTTGCGACAGTGGTCTTTTGACCTGGTACAAAGGCGATACTAAGGCGCTGCCATTTTCTGCGCCTATTACATGGATTGGACCTGAAAATCACAAATCAGATACATGCTATTTCTGCGTAAATTAAAAATTTGGTAGAAGCCAAAGGCACTACGCGATAATGACATACGAAGCAACAAATAATGTTATTTTACCAAAGGTGCGAAAGTGTTCCGGTGCCTCAACCGCCTACACATATATTTTCGGCCAATATGACATACGCCAATACAGAAATAACAGCGGCTGTTGAAAACATATCAGATATAAGTTACTTGCCTCCTGGTGGTTTAAACATATGTCCTAATTTGATAGACCAAGCTTATTTTGAAGATCTTGTAAGAGATTTAGGACTAACAAAAGAGAAAGCTGAAATATTATGTTCCAGATTGAAAAACAGGAATTTGATAAAAGCCGATGTAAAAGTTACATCGCCAAGAAAAAGACACGCCGATTTGGAAAGTTATTTTAAAAAATCTGAAGAACTTGTATACTGTTGCAGTGTTGAAGGGGTTCAAAATATCTAAAGCTTCTACTGGACTCTTCCGCTTGGCGACTATTTATAGATAGTTCAAAACACAGCTTAAAAGCAGTTTTACTGCACAATGGAAATCAGCATCCATCAATACCGGTGGCTTATTCCACAAAAAAGGAGGAAACATACGCAAATATTTCAAATCTTTTAAATAAAATTGAATACTATAAATATAAATGGAAAGTATGCGCAGACTTCAAAATGATTGCAATATTGACTGGAATGCAAACAGGATACACAAAATATATGTGCTTTCTCTGTAAATGGGATTCACGTATTACCAGCAGCCATTATCATGTTAAATATTTCGAAGAACGTAAAGAAAATATTATTGGTAACTTAAATGTAATCCATGAATCTCTCGTTCCAAAAGATAAGGTCATACTTCCACCGCTGCATTAATATGCAACTTAATAGTTGGGTGTGGTGAAAAATTTTATTAAAAGCTAATACACAAGGATATGCTTTCAAACGCATTCAAACAATTTTCCCCAGATTATCTGCAGAAAAATTAAAAGAAGGTAAAATACGGTTTTAAGAAATAATTTATTTCATTTAATGTAAACTACTTTTTCGAGGAATACTCGTTGGACCCGATATAAGAAAATTATTACAAGATGAAGAATTTAATGGTCATCTGTCGGATATGCAAAAGACAGCATTTGACTTTATGCAGCTGGTTATATCAGAATTCCTTGGAAACTCAAAAGCACAAAACTATGCAGAAAATATTGAAAGCATGCTAATCGGTTTTAACAATATTGGCGTTAAGATGTCACTAAAGCTGCATTTTCTGCACTCTCATCTCAATTTTTTTAAAGAAAACCTTGGAGCGGTTTCAGATGAACACGTTGAAAGGTTTCATCAGGATATAAAAGTATTGGAAGAAAGATTCAAAGGGAAATCCCAAAGTGTAGTGCTTGCTGAATACGAATGGGGCTTGTACAGAAACCTTGACACATCGGAACATTCACGTCAAGCTAAATACAGGAAAGCATATTAAGTTTAATCTTTAATCCATTGTCCTACTACTGCTGAAGCAAAAAAATAAATATGTACATACTATAATAAACCACTATTAAAACAAAATTATAATTTTTTATCAATCGTAAAGAGCTTTATTTACAACAATGGTGTCTTTGGCGACCCCCACTGAAATTTTTCGCCAAACATTTTCGTAGAATATTTTAATCCTTAAATGTCCTTTTTTAAAGGATATTTTTTGATTTTCTCGAAAAAAGGGTCAAACTGACCCATAAAGAAACCAGTTAGAGGGCTAAGATCTTCCACGAAAATAATCCTCATACAATTCCACAATAAACTCTGACCATAAGAATTCTCTCAGACATTAACTTACAACATTTTTTTCATATAGTATAATGCTCCCTTCGACCAAAAAATGAAAACTTTTACCCACTGTAAAAAAACTCAGACGTGCTGGACCACAAGTTTGTTCTCCCTTCGACCAAAAAATGAAAACTTTTACCCACTGTAAAAAAAACTCAGACGTGCTGGACCAAAAGTTTGTTCTACAAAAATTATCTACTCAACATACCCTTTCAGAATTATAGGGTCGCTATTCTGTTCCAAAAATGCTGTTGGACAGTGTTATTTGAAGCATTTCGATATCGATCGCTTAATGTTTATATACATGAAAATCGAAGTTGTACCTAAATATAAGATAACGGAATTCTTCCAAATGCACCGCCGTAATGCCGCCATGGCTTTATGTTAACTTGAGTGCGTTTATTAACTTAAATATGTTAAACTAGTGATTTGAAACATTTCGATATCGATTGCTAAATGTGTATATTCAAGAAAATCGACCTTATACCTAAAAATAAGATTACGGATTTCTTCCAAATGCGCTGCCGTTATGCCGCCATGGCTTTATGTCACCTTCAGTACGTTAAAGATGGTTCTTCTTCTTTACTGGCGTAGGCACCGCTTACGCGATTATAGCCGAGTCAACAACAGCGCGCCAGTCGCTTCTTCTCTTCGCTACTTGGCGCCAATTGGATATTCCAAGCGAAGCCAGGTCCTTCTCCACTTGGTCCTTCCAACGGAGTGGAGGTCTTCCTCTTCCTCTGCTTCCCGCGGCGGGTACTGCGTCGAATACTTTCAGAGCTGGAGTGTTTTCATCCATCTGGACAACATGACCTAGCCAGCGTAGCCGCTGTCTTTTAATTCGCTGGACTATGTCAATGTCGTCGTATATCTCGTACAGCTCATCGTTCCATCGAATGCGATATTCGCCGTGGCCAACGCGCAAAGGACCATAAATCTTTCGCAGAACTTTTCTCTCGAAAACTCTTAAGGTCGACTCATCGGTTGTTGTCATCGTCCAAGCCTCTGCACCGTATAGCAAGACGGGAATTATGAGCGACTTATAGAGTTTGGCTTTTGTTCGTCGAGAGAGGACTTTACTTTTCAATTGCCTACTCAGTCCAAAGTAGCACCTGTTGGCAAGAGTAATCCTGCGTTGGATTTCCAGGCTGACATTGTTGGTGGTGTTTACGCTGGTTCCAAGATAGACGAAATTATCTACAACTTCAAAGTTATGACTGTCGCGAGTGCGACGACTGTTTGTTTGATGATAGGAGATATTTCGTCTTACCCTCGTTCACTGCCAGGCCCATTTCTTTTGCTTCCTTATCCAGTCTGGAGAAAGCAGAACTAACGGCGCGGGTGTTGAGGCCGATGATATCAATATCATCGGCATACGCCAGCAGTTGTACACTCTTATAGAAGATGGTACCTTCTCTGTTGAGTTCTGCAGCTCGAACTATTTTCTCCAGAAGCAGGTTGAAAAAGTCGCACGATAGGGAGTCGCCTTGTCTGAAACCTCGTTTGGTATCGAACGGCTCGGAGAGGTCCTTCCCGATCCTGACGGAGCTTTGAGTGTTGCTCAGCGTCAGTTTACACAGCCGTATTAGTTTTGCGGGGATACCAAATTCAGACATCGCGGCATCGACGAAGAGGTGGTGTGTGTCGATTCTCCTTTCACGGGTCTTTTTCAAGATTTGGCGCATGGTGAATATCTGGTCGGTTGTTGATTTACCAGGTCTGAAGCCACACTGATAAGGTCCAATCAGTTTGTTGACGGTGGGCTTTAATCTTTCACACAATACGCTCGACAGAACCTTATATGCGATGTTGAGGAGGCTAATCCCACGGTAGTTGGCGCAGATTGTGGGGTCTCCTTTTTTATGGATTGGGCATAGCACACTTAAATTCCAATCGTTGGGCATGCTTTCGACCATATTTTATAAAGAAGCTGATGCATGCTCCTTACCAGTTATGCGCCGCCGTGTTTGAATAGCTCGGCTGGCAATCCGTCGGCCCCTGCCGCTTTGTTGTTCTTCAGGCGGGCAATTGCTATTCGAACCTCTTCATAGTCGGGCAATGGAACGTCTACTCCATTCTCATCGATTGGGGAATCGGGTTCGCCTTCTCCTGGCATTGTACGTTCACTGCCATTCAGCAGGCTGGAGAAGTGATCCCTCCATAATTTAAGTATGCTTTGGGCATCGGTGACTAGATCACCTTTGGGGGTTCTACAAGAGTATGCTCCGCTCTTGAAACCTTCTGTAAGCCGCCGCATCTTTTCGTAGAATTTTCGAGCATTACCCCTCTTGGCCAGCTTATGAAGCTCTTCGTACTCACGCATTTCGGCCTCTTTCTTTTTCTGTCTACAAATGCGTTTTGCTTCCCTCTTCAACTCTCGGTATCTATCTCATCCCGCACGTGTTGTGGTCGATCGTAATGTTGCGAGGTAGGCAGCCTGTTTTCTCTCCGCTGCGACACGGCACTCCTCGTCGTACCAGCTGTTCGTTTGCACTTTCCGAAAACCAATGGTTTCGGTTGCAGCTGTACGTAAGGAGTTTGAGATGCCGTCCCACAGTTCCCTTATACCGAGTTGTTGACGAGTGCTCTCAGAGAGCAAGAGTGTAAGCCGAGTAGAAAATCGTTCGGCTGTCTGTTGTGATTGCAGCTTCTCGATGTCGAACCTTCCTTGTGTTTATTGGCGTGCGTTTTTTGCTGCACAGAGGCGGGTGCGAATTTTGGCTGCAACAATATAGTGATCCGAGTCGATGTTAGGACCTCGGAGCGCACGCACATCTAAAACACTGGAGACGTGTCTTCCGTCTATCACAACATGATCGATATGGTTGGTGGTTTTTCGATCCGGAGACAGCCAGGTAGCTTGATGTATCTTCTTATGCTGGAATCTAGTACTACAGATAACCATATTTCGGGCCCCGGCGAAGTCGATCAGCCTCAACCCATTTGGGGATGTTTCCTCGTGGAGGCTGAATTTACCGACCGTAGTGCCAAAGATACCTTCTTTGCCCACCCTGGCGTTGAAGTCGCCAAGCACGATTCTGACATCGTGGCGGGGGCATCTTTCATAACTGCGCTCCAAGCACTCATAAAAGGCATCTTTGGTCACATCGTCCTTCTCTTCCGTCGGGGCGTGGGCGCAAATCAGCGATATGTTGAAGAACCTCGCTTTGATGCGGATTGTGGCTAGACGTTCATTCTCCGGAGTGAATGATAGTACTCAGCGACGGAGTCTCTCTCCCACCACGAATCCAACACCAAACTTGCGCTCCTTTATATGGCCACTGTAGTAAATGCCACAAGGACCTACTTGTCTTTGTCCTTGTCCCGTCCATCGCATTTCTTGGACGGCGGTGATGTCAGCCTTTATTTTCACGAGGACATCAACCAGCTGGGCAGCGGCACCTTCCCATTCACATTCCAGGTGCTGAAGGCATGCAATCATAGTCCTTAATTCGTTTGCCATGGTTGTCAGCAACAGGGGGTCACTCATCCGAGGCTTGTTGTTTCCTTTCATTGCGGGTGTTTTTTTACGTGGCGGGTCCCAAACCCAGCGCACAACCCTAAGTAGGGAATATTTCGCCTTCTCACTTTATCTCGCCTTCAAACGGATGTTCTTAGGCTACCCAGAGGATACTTGGTCAAAGACCGGAAGTCGTGAGCTGCTTGAGTCATATGTAAAAGAATCGTTTCTGGCCACTCCCAAGGGAATGGCGATCAGAGAACTTTCCTCACTTGCGTGAACTTCTATACATGACTCCATCCTCCCTAAAGATGGTTAATTAATTTAAATATGTTAAACTAATGATTTGAAGCATTTCGATATCGATTGCTAAATGTGTAAATACAAGAAAATCGACTTTATACCTAAATATAAGATTACGGAATTCTTCTAAATGCACTGCCGTAATGCCGCCATGGCTTTATGTCACCTTCAGTACGTTAAAGAAGGTTAATTTACTTAAGTTTGTTGAACTAATTATTTGAAGCATTTCGATATCGATCGCTTAATGTTTATATACATGAAAATCGAACTTGTACCTATATATAAGATAACGGAATTCTTCCAAATGCACCGCCGTAATGCCTCCATGGCTTTATGTTAACTTGAGTGCGTTAAAGAAGGTTTATTAACTTAAATATGTTAGACCAGTGATTTGGTACATTTCGATATCGATTTCTTAATGTGTATATTAAAGAAAAGCGACCTTATACCTAAACATAAGATTACGGATTTCTTCTACGTGCACTGCCGTTATACCGTTAAGCCTTTATGTAGACTTCAGTAAGATAAAGAAGGTTTATTAACTTAAAAATGTTAAACTAATGATTTGAAGCATTTCGATATCGATTGCTAAATGTGTATATACAACAAAATCGACTTTATACCTAAATACAAGATTACGGAATTCTTCCAAATGCATTGCCGTTATACCGTTAAGGCTTTGTGTAGACTTCAGTAAGGTAAAGAAGGTTTATTAACTTAAAAATGTTAAACTAATGATTTGAAGCATTTCGAGATCGAATGTTTAATGTGTATATACAAGAAAATCGACTTTATACCTAAATATAAGATTACGGAATTCTTCCAAATGCACCGCCGTAATGCCGCCATGGCTTTATGTTAACTTGAGTGCGTTAAAGAAGGTTTATTAACTTAAATATGTGAAACTAGTGATTTGAAACGTTTCGATATCGATTGCTAAATGTGTATATTCAAGAAAATCGACCTTACACCTAAAAATAAGATTACGGATTTCTTCTAAATGCACTGCCGTTATACCGTTAAGGCTTTATGTAGACTTCAGAAAGATAAAGAAGGTTAATTAACTTAAAAATAATAAGCTAATGATATGACGCATTTCGATATAGATTGCTAAATATGTGAATACAACAAAATCGACTTTATACCTTAATATAAGATAATGGAATTCTTCTAAATGCACTGCCGTTGTACCGTAAAGGCTTTATTAAAACTTCAGTAAGATAAAGTAGTTTAATTAACTTAAATATGTAAAACCAGTTATGTGTAGCATTTCGATATCGATTGGTAAATGTGTAAATACAAGAAAATTAATTTAGACCTAAATATAAGACTACAGAATTCTTCTAAATGCACTGCCGATATGCCGCCATGGCTATATATAAACTTTAGTTCGTTAAAGAAGGTTTATTAACTTAAATATGCTAAACTAAAGATTTGAAGCATTTCGATATCGATTGCTAAATGTGTATATACAATAAAATCGACTTTATACCAAAATATAAGATAACGGAATTCTTCCAAATGCACCGCCGTTATGCCCCCATGGCTTTATGTTAACTTGAGTGCGTTAAAGAAGGTTTATTCACTTAAAATTGTTAAACTAGTGATTTGAAACATTTCGATATCGATTGCTAAATGGTTATATTGAAGAAAATTGACCTTATACCTAAACATAAGATTACGGATTTCTTCTAAATGCACTGCCGTTATACCATTAAGGCTTTATGTAGACTTCAGTAAGTTAACTTAAATAAGTAAAACCAGTTATGTGAAGGATTTCGATATCGATTGCTTAATGTGTGTATACAAGAAAATCGACTTTATACCTACATATAAGATTACGGAATTCTTTCAAATGCACTGCCGTTATACCGTTAAGGTTTTATGTAGACTTCAGTAAGATAAAGAAGGTTAGTTAAATGTAATATGTTAAACTAGTGATTTGAAGCATTTCGATATCGATTGCTAAATGTGCATATACAACAAAACCGACTTTACACCTAAATACAAGATTACGGAATTCTTCCAAATGCAGTGCCATTGTACCGTTAAGGCTTTATGTAAACTTCAGTAAGATAAAGTAGGCTAATTAACTTAAATAAGAAAAACCGGTTATGTGAAGCATTTCGATATCGATTGCTAAATGTGCATATACAACAAAACCGACTTTACACCTAAATACAAGATTACGGAATTCTTTCAAATGCGCTGCCGTTATATCGTTAAGGCTTTATGTAGACTTCAGTAAGATAAAAAAGGTTAGTTAAATGTAATATGTTAAACTAGTGATTTGAAGCATTTCGATATCGATTGCTAAATGTATATATACAAGAAAGTCGACTTTATACCTAAATATAAGATTACGGGATTCTTCTAAATGCACTGCCGTTATACCGTTAAGGCTTTATGTAGACTTCAGTAAGATGAAGAAGGTTATTTTATTTATTTATTTATAAATGTGAAAAAATAATACAATTATTTTTACTCGAAAAAAGGAGCACTGGCTGCCAGGACCTTCGGCTCGCTGGTGGATATGAGGCTAGATGACTAAAAATTAGGTTCTATTGTCCACGCTTAATAAATTTAAAATATTCATAAAATCTATATACATGGTTAAGTAAAATAAAAACAAGGTTCTTATCTAAGTTAGGTAGGATGTCATATTAAATGTTTTAGAACGCATTTATCCAGATATTTTGATATTTTTGTAATGTTCTCGAGAGACGTAATTTTCAAAAGTGTTGTAGGTGTTTGGTTATCGAAGATAGTCCTCCTGATTACTGTGAAATGGTGGCATTCGTCGAGCAGGTGATGGACTGTTAGTGAAGCCCACGGGCAATGTTGGCAGTAAGGCCGACTGGACCGATAGAAGAAGTACGAATGTGTGGCTATTGTGTGCCCTAAACGTAGGCCGACAAATGATTTAACATCGTTACATCGACAGTTTGGTGGATAGGTTGGTTTGCTCCTTTCTGGGTTATTTACAGTGTATTGGTACTGGATGTGTCTCCAACTCTCCATTAGCTACTTAAGTTGGTGTTGGTGTGCCATCTTATATAAGTTTTTCTTCTCAAGGAAGTCAAACGTGACGAGCGGTTCACTGGCCGCTAGTTTAGCGCGTTTATCCGCCAGCTCATTCCCGCGTATGCCGGCATGGCCTGGAATCCACATTAGTTTTAGATTGTGGTTATTTTCAGCTAATTTCCTCCGGATGCAAGAAATTATGTTAGATTTATTCATAACATTTAAGACCGCTGATATAGTTGATTTGCTATCTGCACAAATAATTGCTTTCAATTTGGAATTTGAAGCGAAAATGATAGGGTTGAGGATCGCTGCGGCTTCTGCTGTGTAAACGGAGGCGTAGCTTGGCAGGATTCCAACTTTAATTGTTGCTCCTTTGTCATCGACAACTGCGAATGATGTACTTGTCTCGGTTTTGGATCCGTCCGTGAAGATTAGAGTCCATTCAGGGAGAAGAGAAATTGTAGACTCAGCAAAGAGTTGTTGATAAATGGCGGGGTTGGTGTGACTTTTGTTGAATTTCCCCAAGCTTAAAATGAACGACGTATCTTTTATCTGCCAGGTAGGAAATACTTCTCTCTGCCGCAGTAATGGCACGGTGATTCCCAGCTTTCTGGCAAGTTCTATGCACAGTGAAATTGTCGATTTGCGTCCAGGGTTAATTTCCCTTTGGAGGTCCGATCTTACTGCTCCATAAAGAGTACTGTTGTAACATGTAAACAGCTTAGGTATAAGTTTCATTAGGTTCAGTTCGAATCTCTCTTCGATTGTGGGTAAGCCGGCTTCCCCTAGGACGAATTTGGTGGGCGATTTTGGAAATCCGCGAATGCTTCTGCTTACTGCCATGTGGTACGGAGAGTACAGTTTTTTGATGTGGTTTTTCGCGCAATTACCATAGATAGGAAGGCCGTAATCTATCTTCGACAACACAAACGCCCTCGTTACATTTATTAGAGTTGCAGAGTTGATTAAACAATGTTTAGATGATAGATATTTGATAATATTCAGTCGGACAGCCAGTTGCTTTCTTAAGTACAAACAATGTTCCTTAAAGGTAAGTTTCTTATCAAAAATTAAACCTAAGAACTTAAGACTATTAGTGTTTGAGATAGGGCTGTTATTGTAAATAATTGTAAAGTAATCACATTTGTGCTTGCGACAAATGTGGAAATTTTTGCATTTATTTACAGCCACATTGGCGCCCGAAGATTCGGACCATATGTTTAGATCCCTAAGAATATTTGTGAAGTCTCGTTTAACAACATTTAAATCATTCAGTTTACTGAAAATCAACATATCATCAGCATAGCAAATATGATCAATAATTATATATTTATTAATTATATGGCTCACTTCATTAAAAGCAGCGATAAAAAGGAATACAGAGAGGGGAGACCCCTGGGGTATTCCGTTGTGGAGAGTAAACGGGTCTTACAATGTGTTGTTGACTTTACAGACGAATCCTCGGTTTGTGAGGAATAACTGAATGAGTCTTAGAATATGGCACCCAATGCCCCATTTTTCGAGTTGCCGTAGTACAACGTGGACTCCAACCCGATCGAAGGCCTTTTCGAAGTCAATGCTAAGTGCAGAGAGGTGGTTCCTGTTTGCTAAGGCTGAAGATGCATGATTTTCAAAGAGCAGCAAAGCATCAATGGTGCTTTGCCCGTCCTTGTAAGCCATTTGCTGAGGGCTCATGGAATTTTTGGTTAAGACATGCCACGAAATATGTCTGGTATAATTTTTTCGAGTAGTTTTCCCAGGCAATTCAGTAAGGAAATAGGCCTAATGCCTGAAGTTTCTGTAGTGGGGTTGCCAGATTTTGGAATGGGGACAACGACTGCGTGCTTCCAAGCCTGAGGAAACGTACCTTGGCTTAAGATGTTGTTATATAGCGTTAACAATCTTGTCTTCATACATGGGGGTAAATGTTGCAACATAGGATATGATATTCTGTCAGCCCCTGGGGTTCTCCCACTTAAAGAAGATAGAGTTGATTCGAATTCAATGTTATTGATCTTGTAGTCGGTGATGCTAGAAGTTGCAGGGGGACTCTTGGAACTACTGTTGAGGTATTTGTTCTTCTCTGAAAGGAAAGTAGGATGGAAATTTGAATCTTGTGAATAATCGGACCAGTACTTTGCGAAGTGATTTGCTATTTGCTTGTGGTCAACGATAGGCCCATGTGCGCTATTAATTGAAGTAATATGCGATTGGGGATTAGTGCCAGAAAGTCGTTTGATATCGGACCATGCTCTTTTTGGATTTGTTTGATAGTTAATGGACTCGGAGAATTTGTTTAAGCACTCCCTTTTAGATTGTTTGAGTTTTTTCTTAAAGATCGCATTTGCTTTTCTGTAAAACATTAAATTTGAATTTGACCTTGTTCGCTTATATTCCGTCCAAAGAAATCTTTTTTCATTTCGTAATTGGGATAGTTCAGAAGACCTGTGGGGCGCGATCTTTTTATGAACTTTGGGATTGGTTTGTGGAATAGACAGATGGGCTGATATGCGAATGATTTTTGTAATTGTGGCAACTTCCCTGCTGATATTGGGAGTGCAAGGACGGTCCGCGCAAAGTCTGGAAGCAGTCGTTCCAAACATGTCCCAGTTAGCTTTTTCTATAATAAACCTTGGCTTCTGTGGGCTTTTAGAAGTGAAAGGAGTGGAAAGGGATGTAAGGATAGGGTAATGATCACTGCCATGCAGATGGGAAAGGGTGTTTGTCGTTGATTTAGGTGCAATGTTAGAGGAACAGATTGTAAGGTCTACAGTGGTGAATGTTTTGTGTGTGGAAAAGTGTGTTGGTTTGTTATCATTCAGTATAATAAGGTTTTCAGAGAAGACTAAGTCTTCAATCATAGAACCCCTGATTGAAATCGCCTACGATTATAAATGGGGTGGATATCGTCCGAAAAATATTTATTAGGTCGCTGCAAGAAAAATTTTGTGAAGGTGGTATATAAAGTGAAATAATTGAAAATTGGAAAGATAATGAGATTTCTATTGCTATTGTGGCTATATTTGAAGATACAGGGATTTGCTTGTGTGGTATGGACTTCTTAATAAAAACGGCGATGCCTTGCTTGCTGGTTAGATTTTGAGGCAAGTTGTTAAAGTAACTTTGGTATTGATTAGGCGCCGCCGCAGACTTGCCCGCAGCAAGGTTAGTTTCCTGAAGGAAAATAAAACTTGGAGCGTATTCTTTAATTAGTATATCCAATTCGTGAAAGTTGTTGTAGTATCCGTGCATATTCCACTGTAAGATATTAAACATTGTTGCTAGAAAAGGTTGCTAAGGAGGTGTTTATATGCTATGTTGAGAGTGGTGGATACTTAGTGATCGTCGTCTACTGACATGATCAGAGAATCGTTGTTGGCTTTGTCATCTAAATTGTTTTGGGGGAGACAGAGATTGATAACGGAGGTATCAGTTGTCTCTGTTGAGAATGCAGGTGGACCTGCGTTATATTGATAGGAGTTGGCTTGAGCGATAATGTTGGCGAGAGTTGACTCGAGGTTTAGTTGTGTGTATGTGAAAGACTGTGAAGCAGGAGTGAAAGAGGAGGCTGAGCTATTGCTGACTTGTTGATTGCTGATGGTTTGAGGTGAGTTTTCCGGTGGTGAGTTGTTGGAAGAAAGATCGTGCGAAGTCGTAATGGCTGATTTGTTGACTAAAGAGTGTGTAGGTATATCAGGTGTGCGTGTGCATGGAGAAGAATGAATAGGAAGGCTGCAAGAAGCACACACGGGAGGTTTATTGCATCGTTTCGCGGTATACCCAAGCAGTTGGCAAGATTGCATCGCATTGGGTTGGGGTAATAGGGTTTTACTTTTGCACTTCTCCAAGATACTTCTACCTTTTCAGGTAACTCAAAAGGATCAAAGGTAAGTAAAACTACACCCGTGGGTTGGGGTAGTGGTACTCCCTCCGTCCGCCTAGCAAATTTGTAAACATCGACTACACCTTGTCTTTTCATGTTTTCTATTATCTCTTTCTCGCTGACATTGTTGAGACAGGGAGCAAAGATTGTCCCTTTCACGCTATTGAGGTTGTCATGGTATTTCGCTTCAATTTCACACACACCAGGAAGTTTTTTAGTTGAAATGAACTTTTGGGCAATTTGGTTATTTTTTACCAGCAGCAGAAGATTACCAGCATGCAACACAGAAATTGAGATGATTTCTTTGCTAATAGCTTCTAAGGCTTTGTGGACAGCGAAGCAAGAATACTTCGAAATTGGCTTGCTTGGGTCAGTTGCATTAATGAGAATATATTTCGGGTTTTCTTTCTTGGCCTGCGGCAGGTCAGAAAAGTTGAGGGGGGAGTAGGTGGGTTTCTTTCTTTTTGGCTGGGATCCAGGGGCAAGTAATGCAAACCTGTTATCCCCAAGGTTGGGCGGCCCGGGGGCCATATTAAACAAATCTTCACACTTGATGCACTTATCTGCGATACACTTATGGATTGAAAAAATTCAAGAAGATTGGAAATGTAAACACGTGTACGTAACCGAAAATGTATGTACGATGCGCAGAAAGTCAACAATACGTTAAGAGCGAAACACGACTTCTCAGAGCGAGCACCTGTCGAGAACTGTGAAGAAGGTTAATTAACTCAAATATGTTAAGCTAAAGATTTGAAGTATTTCGATGTCGATTGCTAAATGTATATATACAAGAAAATCGACCTTATACCTAAACATAAGATTACGGACTTCTTCCAAATGCACTGCGGTTATACCGCTAAGGCTTTTGTAGACTTCAGTAAGATAAAGAAGGCTAGTTAACTTAAATACATTAAACTAATGATTTGAAGTATTTGATATCGATTGCTAAATGTGTATATACAAGAAAATCGACCTTATACCTAAAAATAAGATTACGGAATTCTTCCAAATCCACTGCGGTTATACCGTTAAGGCTTTTGTTGAAAAAGAAGGTTAATTAACTTAAATTTGTTAAACTAATGATTTCAAGCATTTCGATGTCGATTGCTAAATGTGTATACTCGTATGCAAGAAAATCGACTTCATACCAAAATATAAGATTACGGAGTTCTTCCAAATGCACTGCCGTTATGCCGCCATGGCTTTGTGTCACCTTCAGTACGTAAAAGAAGAATAATTAACTTAAATTTGTTAAAATAATGATTTGAAGCATTCCGAGATCGATTGCAAAATGTGTATATACAAGAAATTTGACTTAATACTTAAATATAAGATAACGGAATTCTTCTAAATGCACTGCCGTTATGCCGCCAAGGCTGTATGTCAACTTCAGTAAGATAAAGAAGGTGATTTAACTTAAATTTATTAAACTAATGGTTTGAAGCATTTCGACATCGATTGCTTAATGTGTATATACAAGAAAATCGACTTAATACCTAAATATAAGAATACGGAATTTTTCCAAATGCACTGCCGTTATGCCGCCATGGTTTTGTGTCACCTTCGGTACGTTAAAGATGGTTAATTAACTTAAATATGTTAAACTAATGGTTTGAAGCATTTCGACATCGATTGCTTAATGTGCATATACAAGAAAATCAACTTTATACCTAAATATAAGATTACGGAATTCTTCCAAATGCGCTGCCGTTATACCGTTAAGGCTTTATGTAGACTTCAGTAAGATAAAGAAGGTTAATTAACTGTAATATGTTAAACTAATGATTTGAAGCATTTCGATATCTACTGCTGAATTTTGAATATGCAAGAAAATCGACTTTATACCTAAATATAAGATTATGGAATTCTTCTAAATGCACTGCCGTTATACTGTTAAGGCTTTATGTAGACTTCAGTAAGATAAAAAAGGTTAATTAACTTAAATATGTTATACTAATGATTTGAAGCATTTCGATATCGATTGCTAAAGGAGTAAATACAAGAAAACCTTTTATATACCTAAATATAAGATTACGGAATTTTTCCAAATGCACTGCCGTTATGCTGCCATGGCTTTATGTCAACTTCAGTTCTTTCAAGTAGGTGTATTATCTTAAATATGTTACTCTAATGATTTGGAGCATTTCGATAACGATTACTAAATGTGTATATACAAGAAAATCGACTTTATAACTAAATATAAGATAACGGAAATCTTACAAATGCACTGCCGTTATGCGGCCATGGCTTTATGTTAGCTTGTGTGCGTTAAAGAAGGTTTATTAACTTAAATATGTTAGTCTATTGATATGAAGTATTTCGATATCGATAGTTAAATGTGTTTAAACAAGAAAATCGACTTTACAAATAAATATAAGATTGCGGAATTCTTCTAAATGCACTTCCGTTATGCCGCCAAGGCTTTATTTCAACTTCAGTTCGTTAAAGAAGGTTTATTAACTTAAATATGTTAAACTAATGATTTGAAGCAATTCGATATCGATTAGTTAATGCATATATACAAGAAAATCGACTTTATACCTGAATATAAGATTGCGGAATTCTTCCAAATGGACTGCCGTTATGCCGCCATGGATTTATGTCAACTTCAGTTCGTTAAAGAAGGTTTCTTAATTTAAATATGTTAAACTAATGACTTGAGGAATTCCGACATCGATTGCTTAATGGGCATATTCAAGAAAACCGACTTTGCACCTAAACATAAGATTACGGAATTCTTCTAAATACACTGCCGTTAAACCGCTAAGGCTTAATCTAGACTTCAGTAAAATAAAGAAAGTTAATTAACTTAAATATGTTAATCTAATGATTTGAAGCATTTCGATATCGATTGATAAATGTGTATATACAAGAAATTCGGAATTCTTCCAAATGCACTGCCATTATACCGTTAAGGCTTTATGTAGACTTCAGTTAGATAAAAAAGGTTAATAAACTTAAATATGTTATACTAATGATTTGAAGCATTTCGATATCGATTGCTAAATGTGTATATACAAGAAAATCGTCTTTACACATAAATATAAGATTACGGAATTCTTCCAAATGCACTGCCGTCATACCGTTAAGGCTTTATGTAGACTTCAGTAAGATAAAGAAAGTCAAATAACTTAAATATGTTAAACTATTGATTTGAAGCATTTCGATATCTATTGCTAAATGTGTATATACAAGAAAATCGACTTTATACCTAAATATAAGATTACGGAATTCTTCCAAATGCACTGCCGTTATGTTGCCATGGCTTTATGTAAACTTCAGTAAGTTAAAGAAAGTTAATTAACTTAAATATGTTAAACTATTGTTTTGAAGCATTTCGATATCGATTGCTAAATGTGTATATACAAGAAAATCGACCTTATACCTAAATATAAGATTAAGGAGTTCTTCTAAATGCACTGCCGTTATGAAGCCAAGGCTTTATGTCAACTTTAGTTATAGTCAAAGTTTGCTAACTTAAATATGTTAAGCTTATGATTTGAAGCATTTCGATATCGATTGCTAAAGGTGTAAATACAAGAAAATCGACTTTATACCTAAATATAAAATTACGGAATTCTTCTAAATGCACTGCCGTTATGCCGCTATGGCCTTATGTAAACGTCAGTAAGTTAAAGAAAGTTTATTAACTTAAATATGTAAAAGAAATGATTTGAAGCATTTCGATATCGATTGCTGAAGGTGTAAATACAAGAAAATCGAATTCATACCTAAATATAAGATTCGGAATTCTTCTAAATGCACTGCCGTTATGCCGTTATGGCCTTATGTAAACTTCAGTAAGTTTAAGAAAGTTTATTAACTTAAATATGTAAAAGAAATGATTTGAAGCATTTCAATATCGCTTGCTAAAGGTGTAAATACAACAAAATCGATTTTATACCTAAATATAAGATTACGGAATTCTTCTAAATGCACTGCCATTATGCCGTTATGGCCTTATGTAAACTTCAGTAAGTTAAAGAATGTTTATTAACTTAAATATGTAAAAAAAGTGATTTGAAGCATTTCGATATCGATTGCTAAAGGAGTAGATACAAGAAAAGCGACTTTATACCTAAATATAAGATTACGGAATTCTTCTAAATGCACTGCCGTTATACCGCTAATGCTTAATGTAGACTTCAGTAAGATAAAGAAAGTTAATTAACTTAAATATGTTAATCTAATGATTTGAAGCATTTCGATAGCGATTGCTAAATGTGTATATACAGGAAAATCGTTTTTATACCTAAACATAAGATTACGGAATTCTTCCAAATGCACTGCCGTTATGCCGCATTGGCTTTATGTCACCTTCAGTACGTTAAAGAAGGTTTATTAACTAAAATATGTTAAACTAATGATTTGAAGCATTTCGATATCGATTGCTAAATGTGTATATACAAGAAAACTGACTTTATACCCAAATATAAGACTGCCGGTTTCTTCCAAATGCACTGCCGTTATTGAGTTAAGGCTTTGTGTAAACTTCAGTAAGATAAAGAAGGTTAATTAACTTAAATATGTTAAGCTAATGATTTGAGTAATTCCGATATCGATTGCTTAATGGGTATATTCAAGAAAACCGACTTTATACCTAAACATAAGATTACGGAATTCTTCTAAATGCACTGCCGTTATGCCGCCATGGCTTTATGTCAACTTCAGTTCGTTAAAGAAGGTTAATTTACATAAATATGTTAAGCTAATGGTTTGAAGCATTTCGATATCGATTGCTAAATGTGTATAAACAAGAAAATGGACTTTATAACTTAATATAAGATTACGGAATTCTTCTAAATGCACTGCCGTTATACCGCTAAGGCTTAATGTTGACTACAGTAAGATAAAGAAAGTTAATTAACTTAAATATGTTAATCTAATGATTTGAAGCATTTCGATAGCGATTGCTAAATGTGTATATACAAGAAAATCGACTTTATACCTATATATAAGGCTGCGGGTTTCTTCCAAATGCACTGCCGTTATACCGCTAAGGCTTTGTGTAAACTTCTGTAAGATAAAGAAGGTTAATTAACTTTAATATGGTAAACTAATTATTTGAAGCATTTCGATATCGATTGCTAACTGTGTATATACAAGAAAATCGAATTCATAACTAAATATGAGATTAAGGAATTCTTCCAAATGCACTGCCGTTATACCGTTAAGGCTTTATGTAAACTTCAGTACGTTAAAGAATGTCTATTAACTTAAATATGTTAAACTAACGATTTGAAGCATTTCGATATCGATTGCTAAATGTGTATATACAAGAAAATTGACTTTATACCTAAATATAAGACTGCGGGTTTCTTCCAAATGCACTGCCGTTATACCGTTAAGGCTTTGAGTAAACTTCAGTAAGATAAAGAAGGTTAATTAACTTAAATATGTTAACATATTAAACTAATGGAGGATGGAGTCATGTGTAGAAGTTCGGAGTATGGAGTCATGTGTAGAAGTTCACGCAAGTGAGGAAAGTTCTCTGATCGCCATTCACTTGGGAGTGGCCAGAAACGATTCTTTTACATATGACTCAAGCAGCTTACGACTTCCGGTCTTTGACCAAGTATCCTCTGGGTAGCCTAAGAACATCCGTTTGAAGGCGAGCTAAAGTGAGAAAGCGAAACACCCCTGCATAGGGTTGTGCGCTGGGTTTGGGACCCGTCACGTAAAAAAACACCCCCAATGCAAAAGTTTAGACAGCCTCCGATGAGAGACCTCCCTTTTGATGACGACCATGGCAAACGAAATAAGGACTATGATTTGAGGGCGTGCACCTGGAATGTCCGGTCCCTTAATTGGGAAGGTGCCGCTGCCCAGCTGGTAGATGTCCTCGTAAAGATAAAGGCTGACATCACCGCCGTCCAAGAAATGCGATGGACGGGACAAGGACAGAGACGATTAGGTCCTTGTGATATTTACTACAGTGGCAATATAAAGGAGCGCAAGTTTGGTGTTGGATTCGTGGTGGGAGAGAGACTCTGTCGCCGAGTACTTTCATTCACTCCGGAGAATGAACGTCTAGCCAAAATCCGCCTCAAAGCGAGGTTCTTCAACATATCGCTGATTTGCGCCCACGCCCCGACGGAAGAGAAGGACGATGTGACCAAAGATGCCTTTTATGAGTGCTTGGAGCGCACTTATGAGAGATGCCCCCGCCACGATGTCGAAATCGTGCTTGGCGACTTCAATGCCAGGGTGGGCAAAGAAGATATCTTTGGCACTACGGTCGGTAAATTCAGCCTCCACGAGGAAACCTCCCCAAATGGGTTGAGGGCTGATCGACTTCGCCGGGGCCCAAAATATGGTTATCTGTAGTACTAGATTCCAGCATAAGAAGATACATCAAGCTACCTGGCTGTCTCCGGATCGAAAAACCACTAACCAGATCGATCATGTTGTGATAGACGGAAGACACGTCTTTAGTGTTTTAGATGTGCGTGCGCTCCGATATCCTAATATCGACTCGGACCACTATATTGTTGCAGCCAAGATTCGCACCCGCCTCTGTGCAGCAAAAAACGCACGCCTACAAACACAAGGAAGGTTCGCGTTGAGAAGCTGCAATCACAACAGACAGCCGAACGTTTTTCTACTCGGATTGCACTCCTGCTCTCTGAGAGCACTCGTCAACAACTCGGTATAAGGGAACTGTGGGACGGCATTTCAAACTCCTTACGTACAGCTGCAACCGAAACCATTGGTTTTCGGAAAGCGCAAAAGAACAGCTGGTACGACGAGGAGTGCCGTGTCGCAGCGGAGAGAAAACAGGCTGCCTACCTCGCAACGTTACGATCGACCACAACACGTGCGGGATGAGATAGATACCGAGAGTTGAAGAGGGAAGCGAGACGCATTTGTAGACAGAAAAAGAAAGAGGCCGAAATGCGTGAGTACGAAGAGCTTGATAAGCTGGCCGACAGGGGTAATGCTCGAAAATTCTACGAAAAGATGCGGCGGCTTGCAGAAGGTTTCAAGACCGGAGCATACTCTTGTAGAACCCTCCAAGGTGATCTAGCCAGCGATGCCCAGAGCATACTTAAATTATGGAGGGAACACTTCTCCAGCCTGCTGAATGGCAGTGTACGCACAACACCAGGAGAAAGCGAACCCGATACCCCAATCGATGACGATGGAGCAGACGTTCCATTGAGAAGTTCGAATAGCAATTGCCCGTCTGAAAAACAACAAAGCGGCAGGGGCCGATGGATTGCCGGCCGAGCTATTCAAACACGGCAGCGAAGAGCTGATAAGCTGCATGCATCAGCTTCTTTGCAAAATATGGTCGGACGAAAGTATGCCTAACGATTGGAATTTAAGTGTGCTATGCCCAATCCATAAAAAAGGAGACCCCACAATCTGCGCCAACTACCGTGGGATTAGCCTCCTCAACATCGCATATAAGGTTTTGTCGAGCGTATTGTGTGAAAGATTAAAGCCCACCGTCAACAAATTGATTGGACCTTATCAGTGTGGCTTTAGACCTGGTAAACTAACAACCGACCAGATATTCACGATGCGCCAAATCTTGGAAAAGACCCGTGAAAGGAGAATCGACACACACCACCTCTTCGTCGATTTCAAAGCTGCTTTCGACAGCACGAAAAGGAGCTGCCTCTATGCAGCGATGTCTGAATTTGGTATCCCCGCAAAACTAATACGGCTGTGTAAGCTGACGTTGAGCAACACGAAAAGCTCCGTCAGAATCGGGAAGGACCTCTCCGAGCCGTTCGATACCAAACGAGGTTTCAGACAAGGCGATTCCCTATCGTGCGACTTTTTCAACCTGCTTCTGGAGAAAATAGTTCGAGCTGCAGAACTCAACAGAGAAGGTACCATCTTCTATAAGAGTGTACAACTGTTGGCGTATGCCGATGATATTGATATCATCGGCCTCAACTCCCGCGCCGTTAGTTCTGTTTTCTCCAGACTGGACAAGGAAGCAAAAGAAATGGGTCTGCCAGTGAACGAGGGCAAGACGAAATATCTCCTGTCATCAAACAAACAGTCGTCGCACTCGCGACTTGGCACTCACGTCACTGTTGACAGTCATAACTTTGAAGTTGTAGATAATTTCGTCTATCTTGGAACCAGCGTAAACACCACTAACAATGTCAGCCTAGAAATCCAACGCAGGATAACTCTTGCCAACAGGTGCTACTTTGGACTAAGTTGGCAATTGAAAAGTAAAGTCCTCTCTCGACAAACAAAAACCAAACTCTATAAGTCACTCATAACTCCCGTCCTGCTATATGGTGCAGAGGCTTGGACGATGTCAAAAACGGATGAGTCGACTTTGCGAGTTTTCGAGAGAAAGGTTCTGCGAAAGATTTATGGTCCTTTGCGCGTTGGCCACGGCGAATATCGCATTCGATGGAACGATGAGCTGTACGAGATATACGACGACATTGAAATAGTTCAGCGAATTAAAAGACAGCGGCTACGCTGGCTAGGTCATATTGTCCGGATGGATGAAAACGCTCCAGCTCTGAAAGTATTCGACGCAGTACCCGCCGCGGGAAGCAGAGGAAAAGGAAGACCTCCACTCCGTTGGAAGGACCAAGTGGAGAAGGACCTGGCTTCGCTTGGAATATCCAATTGGCGCCACGTAGCGAAGAGAAGAAACGACTGGCGCGCTGTTGTTGACCCGGCTATAATCGCGTAAGCGGTGTTTACGCCAGAAAAAGAAGAAGAAGATGTTAAATTAATGATTTGAGGAATTCCGATATCGACTGCTTATTGGGTATATTCAAGAAAACCGACTTTATACCTAAACATAAGATTACGGAATTCTTCTAAATGCACTGCCGTTATGCCGCCATGGCCTTGTGTCAACTTCAGTTCGTTAAAGAAGGTTAATTAACATAAATATGTTAAACTAATGATTTGAAGCATTTCGATATCGATTGCTTAATGTGTATATACAAGAAAATCGACTTCATATATAAGATTTCGGAATTCTTCCAAATGCACTGCCGTTATACCGATAAGGCTTAATGTAGACTTCAGTAAGATAAAGAAGGTTAATTAACCAAAATATGTTATACTAATGATTTGAAGGATTTCGATATCGATTGCTAAATGTGTATATACAACAAAATCGACTTTGTAACTAAATATAAGATTACGGAATTCTTTCAAATGCACTGCCGTTATGCCGGCATGGCTTTATGTCAACTTCAGCTCGTTGAAGAAGCTTTATTAACTTAAATATGTTAAACTAATGATTTTAAGCATTTCGATATCGATTGCTAAATGTGTACATACAAGAAAATCGACTTTATAACTAAATATAAGATTACGGAATTCTTCTAAATGCACTGCCGTTATACCGCTAAGGCTTAATGTAGACTTCAGTAAGATAAAGAAAGTTAATTAACTTAAATATGTTAATCTAATGATTTGATGCATTTCGATATCGATTGCTAAATGCGTATATACAAGAAAATCGACTTTAAACCTAAACATAAGATTACGGAATTCTTCCAAATGCACTGCCGTTATGTCGCCATGGCTTTATGTCACCTTCAGTACGTTAAAGAAGGTTTATTAACTTAAATATGTTAAACTAATGATTTGAAGCATTTCGATATCGATTGCTAAATGTGTATATACAGAAAAATCGACTTCATATATAAGATTTCGGAATTCTTCCAAATGCACTGCCGTTATACCGATAAGGCTTAATGTAGACTTCAGTAAGATAAAGAAGGTTAATTAACCAAAATATGTTATACTAATGATTTGAAGGATTTCGATATCGATTGCTAAATGTGTATATACAACAAAATCGACTTTGTAACTAAATATAAGATTACGGAATTCTTTCAAATGCACTGCCGTTATGCCGGCATGGCTTTATGTCAACTTCAGTTCGTTGAAGAAGCTTTATTAACTTAAATATGTTAAACTAATGATTTTAAGCATTTCGATATCGATTGCTAAATGTGTATATACAGAAAAATCGTTTATATACCTAAATATAAGATTACGGAATTCTTCCAAATGCACTGCCGTTATGCGGCCATGTCTTTATGCCAACTTCAGTTCTTTCAAGAAGGTTTATTAACCTAAATATGTTAATTTTATGATTTGAAGCATTTCGATATCGATTGCTAAATGCGTATATACAAGAAAATCGACTATGTACCTAAACATAAGATTACGGAATTCTTCCAAATGTACTGCCGTTATGTCGACATGGCTTTATGTCACCTTCAGTACGTTAAAGAAGGTTTATTAACTTAAATATGTTAATCTAATGATTTGAAGCATTTCGATATCGATTGCTTAATGTGTATATACAAGAAAATCGACTTTATAACTAAATACAAGATTACGGAATTCTTCCAAATGCACTGCCGTTATACCGTTAAGGCTTTATGTAGACTTCAGTAAGATAAAGAAGGTTAATTAATTTAAATATGTTATACTAATTATTTGAAGCCTTTCGGTATCGATTGCTAATTGTGTATATACAAGAAAATCGACTTTATACCTTAATATAAGATTACGGAATTCTTCCAAATGCACTGCCGTTATACCGCTCATGGCTTTATGTAAACTTCAGTAAGATAAAGAAGGTTATTTAACTTAAATATGTTAAACTAATTATTTGAAGCATTTCGATACCGACCGCTAAATATGTATATACAAGAAATTCGACCTTATACCTAAATATAAGATGACGGAATTCTTCCAAATGCACTGCCGTTATGCTGTTATGGCTTTATGTTAGCTTCAGTGCGTTAAAGAAGGTTTATTAACTTAAATATGTTAGTCTAATGATTTGAAGCATTTCGATATCGATTGCTAAATGTGTGTAAACAAAAAAATCGACTTTACAAATAAATATAAGATTACGGAATTCTTCCAAATGCACTGCCGTTATACCGTTAAGGCTTTATGTAGACTTCAGTAAGATAAAGAAGGTTAATTATTTTAAATATGTTATACTAATTATTTGAAGCCTTTCGGTATCGATTGCTAATTGTGTATATACAAGAAAATCGACTTTATACCTTAAATATAAGATTACGGAATTCTTCCAAATGCACTGCCGTTATACCGCCATGGCTTTATGTCAACTTCAGTTCGTTAAAGAAGGTTTATTAACTTAAATATGTTAAACTGATGATTTGAAGCATTTCGATATCGATTACTAAATGTGTATATACAAGAAAACCGACTTTATAACTAAATATAAGATTACGGAATTCTTCTAAATGCACTGCTGTTATCGCCGTTATGGCTTTATGTCAACTTCAGTTCGTTAAAGCAGGTTTATTAACTTAAATATGTTATACTAATGATTTGAAGCATTTCGATATCGATTGCTAAATGTGTATATACAAGAAAAGCGACTTTATAACTTAAATATAAGATTACGGAAATTCTTACTAAATGCACTGCCGTTATGCCGTTATAGCTTTATGTAAACTTCAGTTCGTTAAAGCAGGTTTATTAACTTAAATATGTTAAACTAATGATTTGAAGCATTTCGATATCGATTGCTAAATGTGTATATAGAAGAAAATCGACTTTATACCTGAATATAAGATTACGGAATTCTTCTAAATGCACTGCCGTTATACCGTTAAGGCTTTATGTAGACTTCAGTAAGATAAAGAAGGTTAATTAACTTAAATATGTTAAACTAATGATTTGAAGCATTTCGATATCGATTGCTAAATGTGTATATACAAGAAAATCGACTTTATACCTAAATATAAGATTACGGAATTCTTCCAAATGCACTGCCGTTATACCGCTAAGGCTTTATGTAAACTTCAGTAAGGTAAAGAAGGTTAATTAACTTAAATATGTTAAACTAATGATTTGAAGCATTTCGATATCGATTGCTAAATTGTGTATATACAAGAAAATCGACTTTATACCTAAATATAAGATTACGGAATTCTTCTAAATGCACTGCCGTTATGCCGCCATGGCTTTATGTCAACTTCAGTACGTTAAAGAAGGTTAATTAACTTAAATATGTTAAACTAATGATTTGAAGCATTTCGATATCGATTGCTAAATGTGTATATACAAGAAAATCGACTTTATACCTGAATATAAGATTACGGAATTCTTCTAAATGCACTGCCGTTATACCGTTAAGGCTTTATGTAAACTTCAGTAAGTTAAAGAAGGTTAATTAACTTAAATATGTTAAACTAATGATTTGAAGCATTTCGATATCGATTGCTAAATGTGTATATACAAGAAAATCGACTTTATACCTAAATATAAGATTACGGAATTCTTCTAAATGCACTGCCATTATACCGTTAAGGCTTTATGTAGACTTCAGTAAGATAAAGAAGGTTAATTAACTTAAATATGTTAAACTAATGATTTGAAGCATTTCGATATCGATTGCTAAATGTGTATATACAAGAAAATCGACTTTATACCTAAATATAAGATTACGGAATTCTTCTAAATGCACTGCCGTTATACCGTTAAGGCTTTATGTAAACTTCAGTAAGCTTAAAGAAGGTTAATTAACTTAAATATGTTAAACTAATGATTTGAAGCATTTCGATATCGATTGCTAAATGTGTATATACAAGAAAATCGACTTTATACCTAAATATAAGATTACGGAATTCTTCTAAATGCACTGCCGTTATGCCGCCATTGCTTTATGTCAACTTCAGTACGTTAAAGAAGGTTAATTAACTTAAATATGTTAATCTAATGATTTGAAGCATTTCGATATCGATTGCTTAATTGTGTATATACAAGAAAATCGAATTTATACCTAAATATAAGATTACGGAATTCTTCCAAATGCACTGCCGTTATACCGTTAAGGCTTTATGTAAACTTCAGTTCGTTAAAGAAGGTTAATTAACTTAAATATGTTAAACTAATGATTTGAAGCATTTCGATATCGATTGCTTAATGTGTATATACAAGAAAATCGACTTTATACGCTAAATATAAGATTACGGAATTCTTCCAAATGCACTGCCGTTATACCGTTATGGCTTTATGTAAACTTCAGTTAGTATAAAGAAGGTTAATTAACTTAAATATGTTAAACTAATGATTTGAAGCATTTCGATATCGATTGCTTAACGTGTATATACAAGGAAATCGACTTTATACCTAAATATAAGATTACGGAATTCTTCTTTATAACTAAGTCTAAGATTACGGAATTCTTCTAAATGCACTGCCGTTATACCGTTTAGGCTTTATGTAAACTTCAGTTCGTTAAAGAAGGTTAATTAACTTAAATATGTTAAACTAAAGATTTGAAGCATTTCGATATCGATTGCTAAATGTGTATATAGAAGAAAATCGACTTTATACCTAAATATAAGATTACGGAATTCTTCCAAATGCACTGCCGTTATGCCGTTAAGGCTTTATGTAAACTTCAGTTCGTTAAAGAAGGTTAATTAACTTAAATATGTTAAACTAAAAATTTGAAGCATTTCGATATCGATTGCTAAATTGGTATATACAAGAAAATCGACTTTATACCTAAATATAAGATTACGGAATTCTTCTAAATGCACTGCCGTTATACCGTTAAGGCTTTATGTAGACTTCAGTAAGGTAAAGAAGGTTAATTAACTTAAATATGTTAATATAATGATTTGAAGCATTTCGATATTGATTACTAAATGTGTATATAGAAGAAAATTGACTTTATACCTAAATATAAGGTTACGGAAATCTTCTAAAACACTGCCGTTATACCGTTAAGGCTTAATGTAGACTTCAGTTCGTTAAAGATAGTTAATTAACTTAAATATGTTAAACTAAAAATTTGAAGCATTTCGATATCGATTGCTAAATTGGTATATACAAGAAAATCGACTTTATACCTAAATATAAGAATACGGAATTCTTCCAAATGCACTGCCGTTATGCCGTTAAGGCTTTATGTAAACTTCAGTTCGTTAAAGAAGGTTAATTAACTTAAATATCTTAAACTAATGATTTGAAGCATTTCGATATCGATTGCTAAATGTGGATATAGAAGAATATCGACTTTATACCTAAATATAAGAATACGGAATTCTTCCAAATGCACTGCCGTTATACCGTTTAGGCTTTATGTAAACTTCAGTTCGTTAAAGATAGTTAATTAACTTAAATATGTTAAACTAAAAATTTGAAGCATTTCGATATCGATTGCTAAATGTGTATATAGAAGAAAATCGACTTTATACCTAAATATATGAATACGGAATTCTTCTAAATGCACTGCCGTTATACCATCAAGGCTTTATGTGGACTTCAGTAAGATAAAGAAAGTTAATTAACTTTAATATGTTAATCTAATGATTTGAAGCATTTCGATATCGATTACTAAATGTGTATATACAAGAAAATCGACTTTATACCTAAATATAAGATTGCGGATTTCTTCCAAATGCATTGCCGTTATACCGTTAAGGCTTTATATAAACTTCAGTAAGGTAAAGAAGGTTAATTAACTTAAATATGTTAATATAATGATTTGAAGTATTTCAATATTGATTACTAAATGTGTATATAGAAGAAAATTGACTTTATACCTAAATATAAGGTTACGGAATTCTTCTAAATGCACTGGCGTTATACCGTTAAGGACTTATGTAGACTTCAGTAAGGTAAAGAAGGTTAATTAACTTAAATATGTTAATATAATGATTTGAAGCATTTAGATGTCGACTGCTAAATGTGTATATACAAGAAAATCGACTTTATACCTAAATATAAGATTACGGAATTCTTCTAAATGCACTGGCGTTATACCGTTAAGGACTTATGTAGACTTCAGTAAGGTAAAGAAGGTTAATTAACTTAAATATGTTAATATAATGATTTGAAGCATTTCGATATTGATTACTAAATGTGTATATAGAAGAAAATTGACTTTATACCTAAATATAAGGTTACGGAAATCTTCTAAAACACTGCCGTTATACCGTTAAGGCTTATTGTAGACTTCAGTAAGATAAAGAAAGTTAATTAACTTAAATATGTTAATCTAATGATTTGAAGCATTCCGATATCGATTGCTTAATTTGTATATACAAGAAAATCGACTTTATACCTAAATATAAGATTACGGAATTCTTCTAAATGCACTGCCGTTATGCCGTCATGGCTTTATGTAAACTTCAGTTCGTTAAAGATGGTTTGTAAACTTAAATATGTTAAACTAAAGGTTTGAAGCATTTTGATATCGATTGCTAAATTGGTATATACAAGAAAATCGACTTTATATATAAGATTACGGAATTCTTTCAAATGCACTGCCGTTATACCGTTAAGGCTTTATGTAAACTTCAGTTCGTTAAAGCAGGTTTATTAACTTAATTATGTTAAACTAATGATTTGAAGCATTTTGATATCGATTGCTAAATGTGTATATAGAAGAAAATCGACTTTATACCTGAATATAAGAATACGGAATTGTTTTAAATGCACTGCCGTTATACCATTAAGGCTTTATGTGGACTTCAGTAAGATAAAGAAAGTTAATTAACTTAAATATGTTAATTTAATGATTTGAAGCATTTCGATATCGATTACTAAATGTGTATATACAAGAAAGTCGACTTTATACCTAAATATAAGATTACGGATTTCTTCCAAATGCACTGCCGTTATACCGTTAAGGCTTAATGTAAACTTCAGTAAGGTTAGGAAGGTTAAGTAACTTAAATATGTTAAACTAATGATTTGAAGCATTTCGATATCGATTGCTAAATGTGTATATAGAAGAAAATCGACTTTATACCTAAATATAAGAATACGGAATTCTTCTAAATGCACTGCCGTTATACCATTAAGGCTTTATGTGGACTTCAGTAAGATAAAGAAAGTTCATTAACTTAAATATGTTAATCTAATGATTTGAAGCATTTCGATATCGATTGCTTAATATATACAAGAAAATCGACCTGATATATAAGATTACGGAATTCTTCCAAATGCACTGCCGTTATACCGTTAAGGCGTTATGTAAACTTCAGTAAGGTAAAGAAGGTTAATTAACTTAAATATGTTAAACTAATGATTTGAAGCATTTCGATATCGATTGCTAAATGTGTATATAGAAGAAAATCGACTTTATACCTAAATATAAGAATAGGGAATTCTTCTAAATGCACTGCCGTTATACCATTAAGGCTTTATGTGGACTTCAGTAAGATAAAGAAAGTTCATTAACTTAAATATGTTAATCTAATGATTTGAAGCATTTCTATAACGATTGCTTAATATGTATATACTAGAAAATCGACTTTATATATAAGATTACGGAATTCTTCCATTTGCACTGCCGTTATACCGTTAAGGCTTTATGTAAACTTCAGTTCGTTAAAGAAGGTTAATTAACTTAAATATGTTAAACTAAAAATTTGAAGCATTTCGATATCGATTGCTAATTGTGTATATACAAGAAAATCGATTTTATACCTAAATATAAGATTACGAAATTCTTCTAAATGCGCTGCCGTTATGCCGCCATTTCTTTATGTCACCTTCAGTACGTTAAAGAAGGTTAATTAATTTAAATATGTTAATCTAATGATTTGAAGCATTTCGATATCGATTGCTTAATGTGTTTATACAAGAAAATCGACTTTATATATAAGATTACGGAATTCTTCCAAATGCACTGCCGTTATACCGTTAAGGCTTTATGTAAACTTCAGTTCGTTAAAGAAGGTTAATTAACTTAAATATGTTAAACTAATGATTTGAAGCATTTCGATATCGATTGCTAAATGTGTATATAGAAGAAAATCGACTATATACCTGAATATAAGTTTACGGAATTCTTCTAAATGCACTGCCGTTATAACATTAAGGCTTTATGTGGACTTCAGTAAGATAAAGAAATTTAATTAACTTAAATATGTTAATCTAATGATTTGAAGCATTTCGATATCGATTGCTAAATGTGTATATACAAGAAAATCGACTTTATACCTAAATATAAGATTACGGAATTCTTCTAAATGCACTGCCGTTATACCGTTTAGGCTTTATGTAAACTTCAGTTCGTTAAAGAAGGTTAATTAACTTAAATATTTTAAACTAAAAATTTGAAGCATTTCGATATCGATTGCTAAATGTGGATATAGAAGAATATCGACTTTATGCCTAAATATAAGAATACGGAATTCTTCCAAATGCACTGCCGTTATGCCGTTAAGGCTTTATGTAAACTTCAGTTCGTTAAAGAAGGTTAATTAACTTAAATATGTTAAACTAAAAATTTGAAGCATTTCGATATCGATTGCTAAATTGGTATATACAAGAAAATCGACTTTATAGCTTTATTAACTTAAATATGTTAAACTAATGATTTGAAGCATTTCGATATCGATTGCTAAATGTGTATATAGAAGAAAATCGACTTTATACTTAAACATAAGATTACGGAATTCTTCTAAATGCACTGCCGTTATGCCGTTATGGCTTTATGTAAACTTCAGTTCGTTAAAGCAGGTTTATTAACTTAATTATGTTAAACTAAAAATTTGAAGCATTTCGATATCGATTGCTAAATTGGTATATACAAGAAAATCGACTTTATAGCTTTATTAACTTAAATATGTTAAACTAATGATTTGAAGCATTTCGATATCGATTGCTAAATGTGTATATAGAAGAAAATCGACTTTATACCTGAATATAAGAATACGGAATTGTTCTAAATGCACTGCCAATATACCATTAAGGTTTTATGTGGACTTCAGTAAGATAAAGAAAGTTAATTAACTTAAATATGTTAATCTAATGATTTGAAGCATTTCGATATCGATTGCTAAATGTGGATATAGAAGAATATCGACTTTATACCTAAATATAAGATTACGGAATTCTTCTAAATGCACTGTCTTTATGCTGCCATGGCTTTATGTTAGCTTGAGTACGATAAAGAAGGTTTATTAACTTAAATATGTTAAACTAATGATTTGAAGCATTTCGATATCGATTGCTTAATGTGTATATAGAAGAAAATCGATTTTATACCTAAATATAAGATTACGGAATTCTTCTAAATGCGCTGCCGTTATGCCGCCATTTCTTTATGTCACCTGCAGTACGTTAAAGAAGGTTAATTAACTTAAATATGTTAATCTGATGATTTGAAGCATTTCGATATCGATTACTTAAAGTGTAGATACAAGAAAATCGACTTTATATATAAGATTACGGAATTCTTCCAAATTCACTGCCGTTATACCGTTAAGGCTTTATGTAAACTTCAGTAAGGTAAAGAAGGTTAATTAACTTAAATATGTTAAACTAATCAGTTGAAGCACTTCGATATCGATTGCTAAATGTGCGTATAGAAGAAACTCGACTTTATATATAAGATTACGGAATTATTCTAAATGCACTGCCGTTATATCATTCAGGCTTTATGTGGACTTCAGTAAGATAAAGAAAGTTTATTAACTTAAATATGTTAATCTAATGATTTGAAGCATTTCGATATCGATTGCTTAATGTGTATATACAAGAAAATCTACTTTATACCTAAATATAAGAGTACGGAATTCTTCTAAATGCACTGCCGTTATACCGTTAAGGCTTAATGTAAACTTCAGTAAGGTAAAGAAGGTTAATTAACTTAAATATGTTAAACTAATGATTTGAAGCATTTCCAAATCGATTGCTTAATGTGTATATACAAGAAAATCGACCTTATACCTAAATATAAGATTACGGAATTCTTTTAAATGCACTGCCGTTATGCCGTCATGGCTTTATGTAAACTTCAGTTCGTTAAAGAAAGTTTGTAAATTTAAATATGTTAAACTAAAGATTTGAAACATTTCGATATCGATTGCTAAATGTGTATATACAAGAAAATCGACTTTATACCTAAATATAAGAATAATATATAATAATAGAATATACCATTAAGGCTTTATGTGGACTTCAGTAAGATAAAGAAAGTTAATTAACTTAAATATGTTAATCTAATGATTTGAAGTATTTCGATATCGATTGCTAAATGGGTATATACAAGAAAATCGACTATATATCTAAATATAAGATTACGGAATTCTTCTAAATGCACTGCCGTTATGCCGCCATGGCTTTATGCTAGCTTAAGTGCGTTAAAGAAGGTTTATTAACTTAAATATGTTAAACTAATGATTTGAAGCATTTCGATATCGATTTCTAAATGTGTATATAGAAGAAAATCGACTTTATACCTGAATATAAATTTACGGAATTCTTCTAAATGCACTGCCGTTATACCGTTTAGGCTAAATGTAGACTTCAGTAAGATAAAGAAAGTTAATTAACTTAAATTTGTTAATCTTATGATTTGAAGCATTTCGATATCGATTGCTAAATGTGTATATACAAGAAAATCGACTTTATACCTAAATATATGATTACGGAATTCTTCTAAATGCACTGCCGTTATACCACTAAGGCTTTATGTAGACTTCAGTAAGATAAAGAAAGTTAATTAACTTAAATATGTTAATCTAATGATTTGAAGTATTTCGATATCGATTGCTTAATGTGTATTTACAAGAAAATCGTCTTTGTATATAAGATTACGGAATTCTTCCAAATGCACTGCCGTTATACCGTTAAGGCTTTACGTAAACTTCAGTAAGGTAAAGAAGGTTAATTAACTTAAATATGTTAAACTAATGATTTGAAGAATTTCGATATCGATTGCTAAATGTGTATGTACAAGAAAATCGACTTTATATATAAGATAACGGAATTCTTCCAAATGCACTGCCGTTATACCGTTAAGGCTTTATGTAAACTTCAGTTCGTTAAAGAAGGTTAATTATTTTAAATATGTTAAACTAAAAATTTGAAGCATTTCGATATCGATTGCTAAATGGGTATATACAAGAAAATCGACTATATATCTAAATATAAGATTACGGAATTCTTCTAAATGCACTGCCGTTATGCCGCCATGGCTTTATGTTAGCTTAAGTGCGTTAAAGAAGGTTTATTAACTTAAATATGTTAAACTAATTATTTGAAGCATTTCGATGTCGATTTCTAAATGTGTATATAGAAGAAAATCGACTTTATACCTGAATATAAATTTACGGAATTCTTCTAAATGCACTGCCGTTATACCGTTAAGGCTAAATGTAGACTTCAGTAAGATAAAGAAAGTTAATTAACTTAAATTTGTTAATCTTATGATTTGAAGCATTTCGATATCGATTGCTAAATGTGTATATACAAGAAAATCGACTTTATACCTAAATATAAGATAACGGAATTCTTCTACATGCGCTGCCGTTATGCCGCCATTTCTTTATGTCACCTGCAGTAAGTTAAAGAAGGTTAATTTACTTAAATATGTTAAACTAAAAATTTGAAGCATTTCGATATCGATTGCTAAATGTGTATATACAAGAAAATCGATTTTATGCCTAACTATAAGATTACGGAATTCTTCTAAATGCACTGGCGTTATACCGTTAAGGATTTATGTAGACTTCAGTAAGATAAAGAAAGTTAATTAACTTAAATATGTCAATCCAATGATTTGAAGCATTTCGATATCGATTGCTTAAAGTGTATATACAAGAAAATCGACTTTATATATAAGATTACGGAATTCTTCCAAATGCACTGCCGTTATACCGTTAATGCTTTATGTAAACTTCAGTAAGGTATAGAAGGTTAATTAACTTAAATATGTTAAACTAAAAATTTGAAGCATTTCGATATCGATTGCTAAATGTGGATATAGAAGAAAATCGACTTTATATAAAAGATTACGGAATTCTTCCAACTGCACTGCCGTTATGCCGTTAAGGCTTTATGTAAACTTCAGTAAGGTAAAGAAGGTTAATTAACTTAAATATGTTAAATTAATGATTTGAAGCATTTCGATATCGTTATATAAATGGGTGTGTACAAGAAAATCGACTTTATTTAAAAGATTAAAGAAATGATTTGAAGCATTTCGATATCGGTTGCTAAATGTGTAAATACAAGAAAATCGAATTTATACCTAAATATAAGATTACGGAATTCTTCTAAATGCACTGCCTTTATACCGTTAAGGCTTAATGTAGACTTCAGTAAGATAAAGAAAGTTAATTAACTTTAATATTTTAATCTAATTATTTGATTAATTTAATATCGATTGCTTAATGTGTATATACAAGAAAATCGAATTTATACCTAAATATAAGAATACGGAATTCTTCTAAATGCACTGCCGTTATGCCGCCATGGCTTTATGTTAGCTTAAGTGCGTTAAAGAAGGTTTATTAACTTAAATATGTTAAACCAATGATTTGAAGCATTTCGATATCGATTGCTTAATGTGTATATACAAGAAAATCGACTTTATATATAAGATAATGGAATTCTTCCAAATGCACTTCCGTTATACCGTTAAGACTTTATGTAAACTTCAGTAAGGTAAAGAAGGTTAATTAATTTAAATATGTTAAACTACTGATTTGAAGCATTTCGATATCGATTGTTTAATGTGTATATACAAAAAACTCGACTTTATATATAAGATTACGGAATTCTTCCAAATGCACTGCCGTTATACCGTTAAGGCTTTATGTAAACTTCAGTAAGGTATAGAAGGTTAATTAACTTAAATATGTTAAACTAATGATTTGAAGCATTTCGATATCGATTGCTAAATGTGTATGTAGAAGAAAATCGACTTTATACCTAAATATAAGATTACGGAATTCTTCTAAATGCACTGCCGTTATGCCGCCATGGCTTTATGTTAGCTTAAGTGCGTTAAAGAAGGTTTATTAACTTAAATATGTTAAACTAAAGATTTGAAATATTTCGATATCGATTGCTAAATGTGTATATACAAGAAAATCGACTTTATACCTAAATATAAGATTACGGAATTCTTCTAAATGCACTGCCGTTATGCCGCCATGGCTTTATGTTAGCTTAAGTGCGTAAAAGAAGGTTTATTAACTTAAATATGTTAAACTAAAGATTTGAAATATTTCGATATCGATTGCTAAATGTGTATATACAAGAAAATCGACTTTATGCCTTAATATAAGAATACGGAATTCTTCTAAATGCACTGCCGTTATACCATTCAGGCTTTATGTGGACTTCAGTAAGATAAAGAAAGTTAATTAACTTAAATATGTTAATCTAATGATTTGAAGCATTTCGATATCGATTGTTTAATGTGTATATACAAAAAACTCGACTTTATATATAAGATTACGGAATTCTTCCAAATGCACTGCCGTTATACCGTTAAGGCTTTATGTAAACTTCAGTAAGGTATAGAAGGTTAATTAACTTAAATATGTTAAACTAATGATTTGAAGCATTTCGATATCGATTGCTAAATGTGTATGTAGAAGAAAATCGACTTTATACCTAAATATAAGAATACGGAATTCTGCTAAATGCACTGCCGTTATACCACTAAGGCTTTATGTAGACTTCAGTAAGATAAAGAAAGATAATTAACTTAAAATTGTAATCTAATGATTTGAAGTATTTCGATATCGATTGCTTAAAGTGTATATACAACAAAATCGACTTTATACCTAAATATAAGATTACGGAATTCTTCCAAATGCACTGCCGTTATACCGTTAAGGCTTTATGTAAACTTCAGTTCGTTAAAGAAGGTTAATTAACTTAAATATGTTAAACTAAAAATTTGAAGCATTTCGATATCGATTGCTAAATTGGTATAAACAAGAAAATCAACTTTATACCTAAATATAATATTACGGAATTCTTCTAAATGCACTGTCGTTATGCCGCCAAGGCTTTATGTTAGCTTGAGTGCGTTAAAGAAGGTTTATTAACTTAAATATGTTAAACTAATGATTTGAAGCATTTCGATAACGATTGCTAATTGTGTATATACAAGAAAATCGATTTTATACCTAAATATAAGATTACGGAATTCTTCTAAATGCGCTGCCGTTATGCCGCCATTTCTTTATGTCACCTGCAGTACGTTAAAGAAGGTTAATTAACTTAAATATGTTAAACTAAAAATTTGAAGCATTTCGATATCGATTGCTAAATGTGTATATACAAGAAAATCGATTTTATGCCTAACTATAAGATTACGGAATTCTTCTAAATGCACTGGCGTTATACCGTTAAGGATTTATGTAGACTTCAGTAAGATAAAGAAAGTTAATTAACTTAAATATGTTAATCCAATGATTTGAAGCATTTCGATATCGATTGCTTAAGGTGTATATACAAGAAAATCGACTTTATATATAAGATTACGGAATTCTTCCAAATGCACTGCCGTTATACCGTTAAGGCTTTATGTAAACTTCAGTAAGGTATAGAAGGTTAATTAACTTAAATATGTTAAACTAAAGATTTGAAGCATTTCGATATCGATTGCTAAATGTGGATATAGAAGAAAATCGACTTTATATAAAAGATTACGGAATTCTTCCAACTGCACTGCCGTTATGCCGTTAAGGCTTTATGTAAACTTCAGTAAGTTAAAAAAGGTTAATTAACTTAAATATGTTAAATTAATGATTTGAAGCATTTCGATATCGTTATCTAAATGGGTGTATACAAGAAAATCGACTTTATTTAAAAGATTAAAGAAATGATTTGAAGCATTTCGATATCGGTTGCTAAATGTGTAAATACAAGAAAATCGAATTTATACCTAAATATAAGATTACGGAATTCTTCTAAATGCACTGCCTTTATACCGTTAAGGCTTAATGTAGACTTCAGTAAGATAAAGAAAGTTAATTAACTTTAATATTTTAATCTAACTATTTGATTAATTTAATATCGATTGCTTAATGTGTATATACAAGAAAATCGAATTTATACCTAAATATAAGAATACGGAATTCTTCCAAATGCACTGCCGTTATACCGTTAAGGCTTAATGTAAACTTCAGTAAGGTAAAGAAGGTTAATTAACTTAAATATGTTAAACTAATGATTTGAAGCATTTCGATATCGATCGCTAAATGTAAATATACAAGAAAATCGACTTTATACCTAAATATAAGAATACGGAATTCTTCTAAATGCACTGCCGTTATACCATTAAGGCTTTATGTGGACTTCAGTAAGATAAAGGAAGTTAATTGATTTAATTTGTTAATATAATGATTTGAAGCATTTCGATATCGATTGCTTAATGTGTATGTACAAGAAAATCGACTTTATACCTAAATATAAGATTACGGAATACTTCTAAATGCACTGCCGGTATGCCGTTATGGCTTTATGTAATCTTCTGTAAGTTAAAGAAAGTTTATTAACTTAAATATGGAAAAGAAATGATTTGAAGCATTTCGATATCGATTGCTTAATGAGTATATACAAGAAAATCGACTTTATTTAAAAGATTAAAGAAATGATTTGAAGCATTTCGATATCGATTGATAAATGTGTAAATACAAGAAAATCGAATTTATACCTAAATATACGATCACGGAATTTTTCTAAATGCACTGCCGTTATGCCGACATGGTTTTATGTAAACTTCAGTTTGTTAAAGAAGGTTTATAAACTTAAATATGTTAAACTAAAGATTCGAAGAAATTTGATATCGATTGCTAAATGTGTATATACAAGAAAATCGACTTTATACCTAATTATAATTATAATATATAATAATAGAATATACCATTAAGGCTTTATGTGGACTTCAGTAAGATAAAGAAAGTTAATTAACTTAAATATGTTAATCCAATGATTTGAAGCATTTCGATATCGATTGCTTAATGTGTATATACAAGAAAATCGACTTTATATATAAGATAATGGAATTCTTCCAAATGCACTTCCGTTATACCGTTAAGACTTTATGTAAACTTCAGTAAGGTAAAGAAGGTTAATTAATTTAAATATGTTAAACTACTGATTTGAAGCATTTCGATATCGATTGCTAAATGTGTATATAGAAGAAAATCGACTTTATACCTAAACATAAGATTACGGAATTCTTCTAAATGCACTGCCGTTAAACCATTAAGGCTTTATGTGGACTTCAGTAAGATAAAGAAAGTTAATTAACTTAAATATGTTAATCTAACGATTTGAAGCATTTCGATATCGATTGCTAAATGTGTATATAGAAGAAAATCGACTTTATACCTAAATATAAGATTACGGAATTCTTCCAAATGCACTGCCGTTATACCGTTAAGGCTTAATGTAGACTTCAGTAAGATAAAGAAAGTTAATTAACTTAAATATGTTAATCTAATGATTTGAAGCATTTCGATATCGATTGCTAAATGTGTATATAGAAGAAAATCGACTTTATACCTAAATATAAGATTTACGGAATTCTTCTAAATGCACTGCCGTTATACCGTTAAGGCTTAATGTAGACTTCAGTAAGATAAAGAAAGTTAATTAACTTAAATATGTTAATCTAATGATTTGAAGCATTTCGATATCGATTGCTAAATGTGTATATAGAAGAAAATCGACTTTATACCTAAATATAAGATTACGGAATTCTTCTAAATGCACTGCCGTTATGCCGCCATGGCTTTATGTTAGACTTCAGGTGCGTTAAAGAAGGTTTATTAACTTAAATATGTTAAACTAATGATTTGAAGCATTTCGATATCGATTGCTAAATGTGTATATAGAAGAAAATCGACTTTATACCTGAATATAAGTTTACGGAATTCTTCTAAATGCACTGCCGTTATACCGTTAAGGCTTAATGTAGACTTCAGTTAGATAAAGAAGGTTAATTAACTTAAATATGTTAAACTAAAGATTTGAAGCATTTCGATATCGATTGCTAAATGTGTATATTGAAGAAAATCGACTTTATACCTGAATATAAATTTACAGAATTCTTCTAAATGCACTGCCGTTATACCGTTAAGGCTTAATGTAGACTTCAGTAAGATAAAGAAAGTTAATTAACTTAAATATGTTAATCTAATGATTTGAAGCATTTCGATATCGATTGCTAAATGTGTATATAGAAGAAAATCGACTTTATACCTGAATATAAGATTTACAGAATTCTTCTAAATGCACTGCCGTTATACCGTTAAGGCTTAATGTAGACTTCAGTAAGATAAAGAAAGTTAATTAACTTAAATATGTTAATCTAATGATTTGAAGCATTTCGATATCGATTGCTAAATATGTATATAGAAGAAAATCGACTTTATACCTAAATATAAGATTACGGAATTCTTCTAAATGCACTGCCGTTATGCCGCCATGGCTTTATGTTAGCTTAAGTGCGTTAAAGAAGGTTTATTAACTTAAATATGTTAAACTAATGATTTGAAGCATTTCGATATCGATTGCTAAATGTGTATATAGAAGAAAATCGACTTTATACCTGAATATAAATTTACGGAATTCTTCTAAATGCACTGCCGTTATACCGTTAAGGCTTAATGTAGACTTCAGTAAGATAAAGAAAGTTAATTAACTTAAATATGTTAATCTAATGATTTGAAGCATTTCGATATCGATTGCTAAATATGTATATAGAAGAAAATCGACTTTATACCTAAATATAAGTTAACGGAATTCTTCTAAATGCACTGCCGTTATACCGTTAAGGCTAAATGTAGACTTCAGTAAGATAAAGAAAGTTAATTATTTTATATTTGTCAATCTTATGATTTGAAGCATTTCGATATCGATTGCTTAATGTGTATATACAAGAAAATCGACTTTATACCTAGATATATGATTACGGAATTCTTCTAAATGCACTGCCGTTATACCACTAAGGCTTTATGTAGACTTCAGTGAGATAAAGAAAGTTAATTAACTTAAATATGTTAATCTAATGATTTGAAGTATTTCGATATCGATTGCTTAAAGTGTATATACAACAAAATCGATTTTATACCTAAATATGAGATAACGGAATTCTTCCAAATGCACTGCCGTTATACCGTTAAGGCTTAATGTAAATTTCAGTAAGGTAAAGAAGGTTAATTAACTTAAATATGTTAAACTAAAAATTTGAAGCATTTCGATATCGATTGCTAAATGTGTATATACAAGAAAATCGACTTTATATATAAGATAATGGAATTCTTCCAAATGCACTTCCGTTATACCGTTAAGACTTTATGTAAACTTCAGTAAGGTAAAGAAGGTTAATTAATTTAAATATGTTAAACTACTGATTTGAAGCATTTCGGTATCGATTGCTAAATGTGTATATAGAAGAAAATCGACTTTATACCTAAATATAAGATTACGGAATTCTTCTAAATGCACTGCCGGTATGCCGTTATGGCTTTATGTAAACTTCTGTAAGTTAAAGAAAGTTTATTAACTTAAATATGGAAAAGAAATGATTTGAAGCATTTCGATATCGATTGCTTAGTGAGTATATACAAGAAAATCGACTTTATTTAAAAGATTAAAGAAATGATTTGAAGCATTTCGATATCGATTGCTAAATGTGTAAATACAAGAAAATCGAATTTATACCTAAATATACGATCACGGAATTTTTCTAAATGCACTGCCGTTATGCCGACATGGTTTTATGTAAACTTCAGTTTGTTAAAGAAGGTTTATAAACTTAAATATGTTAAACTAAAGATTCGAAGCAATTTGATATCGATATCAAAATGTGTATATACAAGAAAATCGACTTTATACCTAATTATAATTATAATATATAATAATAGAATATACCATTAAGGCTTTATGTGGACTTCAGTAAGATAAAGAAAGTTAATTAACTTAAATGTGTTAATCCAATGATTTGAAGCATTTCGATATCGATTGCTTAATGTGTATATACAAGAAAATCGACTTTATATATAAGATAATGGAATTCTTCCAAATGCACTTCCGTTATACCGTTAAGAATTTATGTAAACTTCAGTAAGGTAAAGAAGGTTAATTAATTTAAATATGTTAAACTACTGATTTGAAGCATTTTGATATCGATTGCTAAATGTGTATATAGAAGAAAATCGACTTTATACCTAAATATAAGATTACGGAATTCTTCCAAATGCTCTGCCGTTATACCGTTAAGGCTTTATGTAATCTTCAGTTCGTTAAAGAAGGTTAATTAACTTAAATATGTTAAACCAATGATTTGAAGCATTTCGATATCGATTGCTTAATGTGTATATACAAGAAAATCGACTTTATATATATAGATAATGGAATTCTTCCAAATGCACTTCCGTTATACCGTTAAGACTTTATGTAAACTTCAGTAAGGTAAAGAAGGTTAATTAATTTAAATATGTTAAACTACTGATTTGAAGCATTTCGATATCGATTGCTAAATGTGTATATAGAAAAAAAACGACTTTATACCTGAATATAAGATTACGGAATTCTTCCAAATGCACTGCCGTTATACCGTTAAGGCTTTATGTAGACTTCAGTAAGATAAAGAAAGTTAATTAACTTAGATATGTTAATCCAATGATTTGAAGCATTTCGATATCGATTGCTTAATGTGTATATACAAGAAAATCGACTTTATATATAAGAAAACGGAATTCTTCCAAATGAACTGCCGTTATACCGTTAAGGCTTTATGTAAACTTCAGTAAGGTAAAGAAAACTAATTTACTTAAATATGTTAAACTAATGATTTGAAGAATTTCGATATCGATTGCTAAATGTGTATATAGAAGAAAATCGACTTTATACCTAAATATAAGATTACGGAATTCTTCTAAATGCACTACCGTTATGCCGCCATGGCTTTATGTTAGCTTAGGTGCGTTAAAGAAGGTTTATTAACTTAAATATGTTAAACTAATGATTTGAAGCATTTCGATATCGATTGCTAAATGTGTATATAGAAGAAAATCGACTTTATACCTAAATATATGATTACGGAATTCTTCTAAATGCACTGCCGTTATACCACTAAGGCTTTATGTAGACTTCAGTAAGATAAAGAAAGTTAATTAACTTAAATATGTTAATCTAATGATTTGAAGTATTTCGATATCGATTGCTTAAAGTGTATATACAACAAAATCGACTTTATACCTAAATATAAGATTACGGAATACTTCTAAATGCACTGCCGGTATGCCGTTATGGCTTTATGTAATCTTCTGTAAGTTAAAGAAAGTTTATTAACTTAAATATGGAAAAGAAATGATTTGAAGCATTTCGATATCGATTGCTTAATGAGTATATACAAGAAAATCGACTTTATTTAAAAGATTAAAGAAATGATTTGAAGCATTTCGATATCGATTGATAAATGTGTAAATACAAGAAAATCGAATTTATACCTAAATATACGATCACGGAATTTTCTCAAATGCACTGCCGTTATGCCGACATGGTTTTATGTAAACTTCAGTTTGTTAAAGAAGGTTTATAAACTTAAATATGTTAAACTAAAGATTCGAAGAAATTTCGATATCGATTGCTAAATGTGTATATACAAGAAAATCGACTTTATACCTAATTATAGATTATGAATATACTAATAATAGCAATATACCATTAAGGCTTTATGTGGACTTCAGTAAGATAAAGAAAGTTAATTAACTTAAATATGTTAATCCAATGATTTGAAGCATTTCGATATCGATTGCTTAATGTGTATATACAAGAAAATCGACTTTATATATAAGATAACGGAATTCTTCCAAATGCACTGCCGTTATACCGTTAAGACTTTATGTAAACTTCAGTAAGGTAAAGAAGGTTAATTAATTTAAATATGTTAAACTACTGATTTGAAGCATTTCGATATCGATTGCTAAATGTGTATATAGAAGAAAATCGACTTTATACCTAAACATAAGATTACGGAATTCTTCTAAATGCACTGCCGTTAAACCATTAAGGCTTTATGTGGACTTCAGTAAGATAAAGAAAGTTAATTAACTTAAATATGTTAATCTAACGATTTGAAGCATTTCGATATCGATTGCTAAATGTGTATATAGAAGAAAAACGACTTTATACCTAAATATAAGATTACGGAATTCTTCCAAATGCACTGCCGTTATACCGTTAAGGCTTTATGTAGACTTCAGTAAGATAAAGAAAGTTAATTAGCTTAGATATGTTAATCCAATGATTTGAAGCATTTCGATATCGATTGCTTAATGTGTATATACAAGAAAATCGACTTTATACCTAAATATAAGTTAACGGAATTCTTCTAAATGCACTGCCGTTATACCGTTAAGGCTAAATGTAAACTTCAGTAAGATAAAGAAAGTTAATTAACTTAAATATGTTAAACTAAAAATTTGAAGCATTTCGATATCGATTGCTAAATGTGGATATAGAAGAAAACCGAGTTTTTACCTAAATATAAGATTACGGAATTCTTCTAAATGCACTGCCGTTATGCCGCCATGGCTTTATGTTAGCTTAGGTGCGTTAAAGAAGGTTTATTAACTTAAATATGTTAAACTAATGATTTGAAGCATTTCGATATCGATTGCTAAATGTGTATATAGAAGAAAATCGACTTTATACCTAAATATAAGATTACGGAATTCTTCTAAATGCACTGCCGTTATGCCGCCATGGCTTTATGTTAGCTTAGGTGCGTTAAAGAAGGTTTATTAACTTAAATATGTTAAACTAATGATTTGAAGCATTTCGATATCGATTGCTAAATGTGTATATAGAAGAAAATCGACTTTATGCCTGAAAATAAATTTACAGAATCCTTCTAAATGCACTGCCGTTATACCGTTAAGGCTTAATGTAGACTTCAGTAAGATAAAGAAAGTTTATTAACTTAAATATGTTAATCTAATGATTTGCAGCATTTCGATATCGATGGCTAAATATGTATATAGAAGAAAATCGACTTTATACCTAAATATAAGTTTACGGAATTCTTCTAAATGCACTGCCGTTATACCGTTAAGGCTTAATGTAGACTTCAGTAAGATAAAGAAAGTTAATTAACTTAAATATGTTAAACTAAAAATTTGAAGCATTTCGATATCGATTGCTAAATGTGGATATAGAAGAAAATCGAGTTTTTACCTAAATATAAGAATACAGAATTCTTCCAAATGCACTGCCGTTATACCGTTAAGGCTTTATGTAAACTTCAGTTCGTTAAAGAAGGTTAATTAACTTAAATATGTTAAACTAAAAATTTGAAGCATTTCGATATCGATTGCTAAATGTGTATATTGAAGAAAATCGACTTTATACCTGAATATAAATTTACAGAATTCTTCTAAATGCACTGCCGTTATACCGTTAAGGCTTAATGTAGACTTCAGTAAGATAAAGAAAGTTAATTAACTTAAATATGTTAATCTAATGATTTGAAGCATTTCGATATCGATATCGATTGCTAAATGTGTATATAGAAGAAAATCGACTTTATACCTGAATATAAATTTACGGAATTCTTCTAAATGCACTGCCGTTATACCGTTAAGGCTTAATGTAGACTTCAGTAAGATAAAGAAAGTTAATTAACTTAAATATGTTAATCTAATGATTTGAAGCATTTCGATATCGATTGCTAAATATGTATATAGAAGAAAATCGACTTTATACCTAAATATAAGATTACGGAATTCTTCTAAATGCACCGCCGTTATGCCGCCATGGCTTTATGTTAGCTTAGGTGCGTTAAAGAAGGTTTATTAACTTAAATATGTTAAACTAATGATTTGAAGCATTTCGATATCGATTGCTAAATGTGTATATTGAAGAAAATCGACTTTATACCTGAATATAAATTTACGGAATTCTTCTAAATGCACTGCCGTTATACCGTTAAGGCTTAATGTAGACTTCAGTTAGATAAAGAAAGTTAATTAATTTTAAATATGTTAATCTAATGATTTGAAGCATTTCGATATCGATTGCTAAATATGTATATAGAAGAAAATCGACTTTATACCTAAATATAAGTTAACGGAATTCTTCTAAATGCACTGCCGTTATACCGTTAAGGCTAAATGTAGACTTCAGTAAGATAAAGAAAGTTAATTAACTTAAATTTGTTAATCTTATGATTTGAAGCATTTCGATATCAATTGCTTAATGTGTATATACAAGAAAATCGACTTTATACCTAAATATAAGATTACGGAATTCTTCGAAATGCACTGCCGTTATACCACTAAGGCTTTATGTAGACTTCAGTAAGATAAAGAAAGTTAATTAACTTAAATATGTTAATCTAATGATTTGAAGTATTTCGATATCGATTGCTTAAAGTGTATATACAACAAAATCGACTTTATACCTAAATATGAGATAACGGAATTCTTCCAAATGCACTGCCGTTATACCGTTAAGGCTTTATGTAAACTTCAGTAAGGTAAAGAAGGTTAATTAACTTAAATATGTTAAACTAAAGATTTGAAGCATTTCGATATCGATTGCTAAATGTGTATATACAAGAAAATCGACTTTATATATAAGATAACGGAATTCTTCCAAATGCACTGCCGTTATACCGTTAAGGCTTTATGTAAACTTCAGTAAGGTAAAGAAGGTTAATTAATTTAAATATGTTAAACTAATGATTTGAAGCATTTCGATATCGATTGCTAAATGTGTATATAGAAGAAAATCGACTTTATACCTAAATATAAGATTACGGAATTCTTCTAAATGCACTGCCGTTATGCCGTTATGGCTTTATGTAAACTTCAGTAAGTTAAAGAAAGTTTATTAACTTAAATATGGTAAAGAAATGATTTGAAGCATTTCGATATCGATTGCTTAATGAGTATATACAAGAAAATCGACTTTATTTAAGAAGATTCAAATGAAAATGATTTGAAGCATTTCGATATCGATTGCTAAATGTGTAATATACAAGAAAATCGAATTTATACCTAAATATAAGATTACGGAATTCTTCTAAATGCACTGCCGTTATGCCGACATGGCTTTATGTAAACTTCAGTTTGTTAAAGAAGGTTTATAAACTTAAATATGTTAAACTAAAGATTTGAAGCAATTTCGATATCGATATGCTAAATGTGTATATACAAGAAAATCGACTTTATACCTAATTATAAGATTATGGAATTATTATAATACACTAGCCAATATACCATTAAGGCTTTATGTGGACTTCAGTAAGATAAAGAAAGTTAATTAACTTAAATATGTTAATCTAATGATTTGAAGCATTTCGATATCGATTGCTTAATGTGTATATACAAGAAAATCGACTTATACCTAAATATAAGATTATGGAATTCTTCCAAATGCACTGCCGTTATACCGTTAAGGCTTTATGTAAACTTCAGTAAGGTAAAGAAGGTTAATTAACTTAAATATGTTAAACTAATGATTTGAAGCATTTTGATATCGATTGCTAAATGTGTATATAGAAGAAAATCGACTTTATACCTAAATATAAGATTACGGAATTCTTCCAAATGCACTGCCGTTATACCGTTAAGGCTTTATGTAATCTTCAGTTCGTTAAAGAAGGTTAATTAACTTAAATATGTTAAACTAATGATTTGAAGCATTTCGATATCGATTGCTTAATGTGTATATACAAGAAAATCGACTTTATATATAAGATAACGGAATTCTTCCAAATGCACTGCCGTTATACCGTTAAGGCTTTATGTAAACTTCAGTAAGGTAAAGAAGGTTAATTAATTTAAATATGTTAAACTAATGATTTGAAGCATTTCGATATCGATTGCTAAATGTGTATATAGAAGAAAATCGACTTTATACCTGAATATAAGATTACGGAATTCTTCCAAATGCACTGCCGTTATACCGTTAAGGCTTTATGTAGACTTCAGTAAGATAAAGAAAGTTAATTAACTTAAATATGTTAATCCAATGATTTGAAGCATTTCGATATCGATTGCTTAATGTGTATATACAAGAAAATCGACTTTATACCTATATATAAGATAACGGAATTCTTCCAAATGCACTGCCGTTATACCGTTAAGGCTTTATGTAAACTTCAGTAAGGTAAAGAAAACTAATTTACTTAAATATGTTAAACTAATGATTTGAAGAATTTCGATATCGATTGCTAAATGTGTATATAGAAGAAAATCGACTTTATACCTAAATATAAGATTACGGAATTCTTCTAAATGCACTGCCGTTATGCCGCCATGGCTTTATGTTAGCTTAAGTGCGTTAAAGAAGGTTTATTAACTTAAATATGTTAAACTAATGATTTGAAGCATTTCGATATCGATTGCTAAATGTGTATATAGAAGAAAATCGACTTTATACCTAAATATAAGATTACGGAATTCTTCTAAATGCACTGCCGTTATACCACTAAGGCTTTATGTAGACTTCAGTAAGATAAAGAAAGTTAATTAACTTAAATATGTTAATCTAATGATTTGAAGTATTTCGATATCGATTGCTTAAAGTGTATATACAACAAAATCGACTTTATACCTAAATATAAGATAACGGAATTCTTCTAAATGCACTGCCGTTATACTGTTAAGGCTTTATGTAAACTTCAGTAAGCTAAAGAAGGTTAATTAACTTAAATATGTTAAACTAATGATTTGAAGCATTTTGATGTCGATTGCTTAATGTGTATACAGAAGAAAATCGACTTTATACCTAAATATAAGATTACGGAATTCTTCCAAATGCACTGCCGTTATACCGTTAAGGCTTAATGTAAATTTCAGTAAGGTAAAGAAGGTTAATTAACTTAAATATGTTAAACTAAAGATTTGAAGCATTTCGATATCGATTGCTAAATGTGTATATACAACAATATCGACTTTATACCAAAATATAAGATTACGGAATTCTTCTAAATGCACTGCCGTTATGCCGTCATGGCTTTATGTAGACTTCA